>VYXB01005774.1:331495-392317 GCA_013397135.1 Pachyramphus minor
TTTAGATGGGAGATTGGGAAGGAATTGTTGGCTGTGAGGGTGGGGAGGCCCTGGCACAGGGTGCCCAGAGAAGCTGTGGCTGCCCCTGGATCCCTGGAAGTGTCCAAGGCCAGGTTGGAGCACCCTGGGCTGGTGGAAGGTGTCCCTGCCCATGGCAGGGGGTGGGATGAGATGGGCTTTAAGGTCCCTTTCAACCCAAACCATCCTGGGATTCTGTGATTTCCAGAGGATTTCTGAAATGATTAACAGATACTTAATTTGCAATTAAGTCCTGAGAATGAGAAGTTTTCAAGGCAGGCACAGATGGGCCTGGCAGGAACAGTCTCAAGTAAAACAATGCAATCAATAGCCATGAATAAAAGCAACAAGAGTTAAACAACAAGATGTTTCCCGTTTCCAAATGCAATTCCCTGCAGGTTTTACCACCTCACCTTTCATTTCTCACCCCTGGCAATGGTTAGTTTTTCTTTTTAATTGCACAAACTTCTCTGTAGAGTTCACTATTCAAGAGGAAAACCAAACTATGCCCAGTGACCTTCTGCAAAAAGGGAAAAACGCCTCAGGGCAGGGTTTTTTCTGTGTTGTTTTTTTGTTTGTTTGTTTTAATTTAAAGAAAAACTTTTAACTGTTCAATAAATAAAATGAGGGAAGAGCTTGACTGCTGCCTCACCAGCTGTTTTTCTTGTCATTAAACTTCCACAAGGGACTGTTCCCAGGTGACAAAAGTGAGAAATGAAGGCAGTGGATCTGGTGTCTTTTATCAAAGTCAGTTGGATCCAGAAATGGGAAAGGTGGGGTTTGCAATCCAGGCTTTCTACAGGGCAAGATATCCATGACTGAGCAAAATATGACCTGTGAGCAAAACCTGAGGGACTGTCTGCTGTTCAAACCTCACATTACACCCCCAGCACAGCAGCAAACCTTCCCTGCACCAGCTGCCCATGGTCTTGATTCAGGTGCCATCCCACCTTCCCAGCTCAAACCACTTCACTGCCACTGCTCTGCTGGCAAACTGAAAATATCAAAGGTGTGAAACTGTCCCAGGAGGGGCTGGGAATGATCTCAGGGAAAGGTTCTTCCCCCAGAGGGTGGTTGGCACTGCCCAGGCTCCCCAGGGCAGTGGGCACAGCCCCAAGGCTGCCAGAGCTCCAGGAGGGTTTGGACAATGGTTTTAGGGACAGGGTGGGATTGTTGGGGTGTCTGTGCAGGGCCAGGGGTTGGATGGATGATCCCTGTGGGTCCCTTCCAGCTCAGGGTACTCTACAAGTCCATGATAATAAAGTTTTAAAGAACTGAAGTTACAAGAGCTCAGTGACAAGCAAAACCCCATCACTTCCAAGCCTGAGTCCTGACCCAGCAGCACCACCAGGTTCTCCTGCCCACACACACACATGCACTAAAAAATTCATTTTTTTCCCCTTCTGTTCCTCTGAGTTTCATGTTTTCCAGCTGTGCCAGTGGTTTGCTATTCTCCAAACACCAAATACACATATTGGAAACTTTTAATTGGGTAGAAGCTCTGGTCTCTTGAGTCTCTGTGGAAAGGCAGCAACAACAATGGGAAAGAGGAAGAATCAGAGACCTGACAGCCCTTCCTGATGGGCAGCTGCTTAACAGGTCCCATATTTTTTAAGTGGATGATTGAATCTAAATTACTTCTAATACTGAAATTAATGTAATCTGTTTAAATGTTGCAGCAGCAGGGCTTGCTGCTGTTCCAAGTATTAATAGAAATTCCTGAAACTATTAAATACCTGGGGCCCAGCAGCTGATCTGTGTCATCTGCCCGGGGGTCTCCAAGCAGCAGCAAACAGCTGAGTCCCCTTCCAGCAGGAGGGACAGAAGGACAAACTGGTGATGGGGAAATGAACAAAAAAGGTGGAGAAAAGCCCAGTCTGGGAGGCTGAAATGGTGCTGGGAGCAGAGCAACAACCCCAGGCTCCCATCTTGGATGTGGTGGAAACTTTCCTCAAGGATGGGCAACTCCGTGATCTCCTTGAGGCAACAACTGCTCCTTTCTTCCTACATGGAAGCAACACAGTATTCAAAGTTGGGGAAACCATGAAAAATCAGTTTAAAATGAGCCCTGAAAAGCCCCCCAATCATTTTGTGCCAGGGGCAAGACCCTCAGCTTTCTGTTGGTGGGTGGCAGGGTGGGATGAGAGCAAAACTCCTCACGAGATGAAAGGTTTGATGCTTCTCCCTGCAGCTAAAATCTGCATCACTCTGAGCGTGCTAAGGGGGTGTCACCTGCCCCATGGCAAACCCTGCAAGCAGTTACAGCTGAAAGAAAAAGGAGGCAACAGCTCAATTTGGAAAGTGTTTTTTTCGAAAGCCTCTCTTCTGAATCAGTTTGTCATCTGAAACAACAAAGGAATCAGAAGCCAACTTCACTTCTGTCAGCCCTGCTGGAGGCAGCAGATGGGAAGGCCCTCAAAATACCATTTACTGCAAGGGGGATGTTAAAATATGAAGTTTGGCTTGGGGCAGTGAAAGCACATCCCCTGGACAACAGGAAGATGAATAACTTCAGCTGCACACCTTTTTGCTAGAGCAGGTCAGTATGAACCTCTCCCAGAGCTGTTGCCATCCACATCATACACACACCCCTTTAAAATCACAGAAAGGAGTCAAAGATCAGTGGGATTTATTTTTCCAAATAAATGCCAAAACAATTCATGGCACCACAGGGTTTTTTTTCCTTTTTTTCTGCAGATAAATCAGCTTAAGCCCATGGGGGGCAGAGTGGCAGGGGATGGGAAAGCAGCTGGACAGACCAACAGAGACACAACTTTACCTAGAACATCACAAAATTGGTGTCTTACTGAAATCCACAACTCAGAGGCACAACCAACTCCAGGAAAAATTATTTAAACCTTCAAAAACCTGTTTTGTACCTTTCTCTGCCCCATCCTCTGGCAGTTCAGAGCAGGGGGGTTGAACAGCACCTTCCTCAACAGTGTTTAGAGAGTTTTTCTGTGCTCAGCAAGGAGACACCAAAGTCTCAAAGGGCACTCAGGGTGCAGTAACTCAATATTTAAGACTCAGCTATATAAAAATAATTCTCTATTAATACAACATAGAGAGAGAGAGTTATTAATTATAAGATATGAAGACAGGCTGGGGGGGTTCCCCTGGGGAAGAGAAGCTCCAGGGAGACCTGAGAGCCCCTTGCAGGGCCTGAAGGGGCTCCAGGAGAGCTGGAGAGGGACTGGGGACAAGGGCTGGAGGGACAGGACACAGGGAATGGCTTCCCAGTGCCAGAGGGCAGGGAGAGATGGGAGATTGGGAAGGAATTGTTGGCTGGGAGGGTGGGGAGGCCCTGGCCCAGGTTGGGCAGAGAAGCTGTGGCTGCCCCTGGATCCCTGGAAGTGTCCAAGGCCAGGTTGGACAGGGCTTGGAGCAACCTGGGCTGGTGGAAGGTGTCCCTGCCCAGAGCAGGGGGTGGCACTGGATGAGCTTTAAGGTCTCTCCCAACCCAAACCAGTCTGGGATTCCATGATTCTATAAAAATTATATATTACAATGTTTTTGCTATTCTGTCATGACCAACAGCAAAGCCCTCACAGCCTCCCCTTGGTCCCAAGAGGTTCCTGGTCTCAGAGCAGCTCCTGCTGCACAAGTGTCCACAAACAAACCCAAACCCCAGCTCTGCTCACAGGGACCTGCCTGGGTTTGCAGACCAGCCCCAAGTGGAAATGACCAAAACATCCAGAAAATTGGCATTTTAGCCACATTCCAACATCAGAAATGTGCTCTCACCCCTTTCTTCCCAGTCCTGGCCCAGATGTGAGAAACATTAGGCAAAAGCAACGGCTGCATTTGTGTGATGGAAGGAAAAACATGGATTTCCAAGCAATTAATGTAACAATTTGCTCTAGAGTCACATTCAACCACTATTCATTAATTTCTGTCATCATCTGCAGAGGTCAAGAGCATTCCCATTTCTCTTCCAGCCACTTCCCTCCCAGGGGAGCTTTGGCAAACAAACACTCAGTACAAACTGAGGTTCTCCAACCCAGGCCTTGAGTAGCAACAATTTGAGCTTCTTTCTCCTTCCAGCTCGACTTGAAGCACCAGAAGAGTGTCCAAAGGCTGCCTGGAGCCCCAGGGCTTCGTGCTGCCCCTGCAGAGCCCCAGGGTCTGGCAGAGCCACTGCTGGGGAGGAGCAGCATCCTGAGCACAGCCAGGGATGTCCCTGATTCAATGTCTTGTTGCAGTTGCTCAAATATTACATTTATTGCAACACATTTTTCAGCAGCTTTACACATTCAGGCCTGTGTGTGTGTATGGATAGATTTATATATAAATCTATGGATTTACATCCACACCTGTGAGTGGTTCAGCAGGTGGCTGGTTCACCCCATGGGTGCTGCTCCCACCCCCACGTGCCATGGCTGGGCTGCCACACCCCAAAACTGTTTTCAGTGCCAAGCTTCCCTTTCCTTTCAGCTGCCTTCCAGGCTTCTCAGATTCACATTTTTGAGCCTTTTTCTGAAACATAAATACCTATTTTTTTGCAGCCAGTCCGACCACAGCACTCCCAGCCTACCTGGGATCAGTGGGGTATTTGTCACCTAATCAAATGACAGAGTTTTACCTGAGGTTGCAGCTTCCCAACTGCTTTTGGGGTTGATTTATGCCTGAGATGGGCAGGGACCAGCCTCACTCCGTGCCCTGGGCCATTTGATCTCCACTCCTCCTTTGGGGCAGCACCAGCTTTTCAAGTGGTTGAAAATCTGTGGGAGGAAAAAGGGATTTATGGCAAAAATGCTCCTGAGTGTGGCTGTTTGTGTCCAAGCTTTGGGAGCTGGTGGCACCACAGCTCAGGGGACAGGAGGGACAGAGGAGGACAACTGCACCATCTCCTGTGAGGCCAAGGGAAGTCCCAAGGCCAGGCTTAAATTCCAAGGCCAGGATTTGGTTCCAAGGCAGAGAATCCCAGTGTGCCCCACGATGCTGGACATCAAACCAGGAGATGTAAAGGCCTTGATTATGGCTTGAAACTCAAACCTTCTACTGAGTCATTTCTCTCCTGCCAAAGCTGCACCTCCTCTCCATCAGCACACAGGAACACCTGGGCTGGCCCCAGTCCCTCCTCTGGGGTTCTCACCCTCACACACTTGGACACCCACCCAGTGTGTGAAAAGCTGAATGAGAACATCAATCTGCTCCTTAAACTGCATTTTGCTCCCATTCTGCAGAAGTTATGACTGGCAGCACATTTGCAAGTCAAGACAATGAGCCCTCTGTATCTTCCAGCCATCCCACCTTCCTATCCCAGTCATCCCTGAGCTGATTTCCTATTGCAATTAAAGGTGCTGCCAGGGAATATTAATGCAGGTTCCAAAAGGTTTCAGGTCTTTCAGAGGCTGGAGCTGGTTTGGTGATTATATTTTCATTCATTTTCTTTACATTTAAAGCAAGACTTTACCCATCTTGGCTTTCTTTTCAATCCTCAGCCTCCTCAACTATTTATTTTAGAGACTGAAATGGTTAAGGTTGGAAAAGCCCTGTGAGATCATGGAGTCCAAGCATCCCCCAGCACTGCCAGGGCCAGCACTGCCCCCTGTCCCCAAGTGCCACATCCACGTGGCCTTAAAGCCCCTCCAGGGATGGGGATCCCACCACTGCCCCGTTCCAGAGGTTTCATCTCACACTCTTGCATTCCGGAGGAGTTTAGTGGTGTCCCAGAGTCTGGGCCAGAAATCTGAGCCTCAGATTCCTGGATTTGAGAAGTATTTCGTTCCTTCCCATGTTGGAAATACCTTGAACTGGAAACCCATCTTGCTGGAGTGCTAATGAGTCTGCTTGAGGCTCCTTCTTGGCTGGGGCTCCTTCCAGGGGAGGATTTTCTGCCAAACCAGCTCTCTCCTGACACCTCCTAATGTAGAACTCTTTTGTCTTAACTCTCATTTCTACTCAATTGACCTCCTGGGCTCCTCTGTCAGTAATTCCAGAGAAAATGTGCTCAATGTGCACTTCCCAAGTTTGCCTTTTTTTCTTTTTTTTCTTTCTTTCTTTTTTATTTATTTATTTATTTATTTATTTTTAACTTCTCAGCGTTGCAGACTCTTCTCTGGAACACGAAAATTATTCCTGGGCTGGTTTGGGTTTGTTTTGGGGTTTTTTTTGCTGTGTCTATTACCCAGGGTGTCATCACTGGGAGGCTTTGCCAACTGAAATGTTGCTCAGAGTTGGGATCAAAGAACAGGAGAAATAAAAATAAAATAAAGCAAAGAAAGCAAATAGGTGGGTTTGCTCTCCCACAGGTGCACTGCAGTGACACCAGCCTGGAATGCACCAAAAAAATCAGAGTTAATTGATCATGGCTTTCAATGCACATATATTACTAATATATTTCACAATAAAATAGATTAATTATAATTAATTCAGCTCTGGCCTTGCCAAGGTATGTAGGTTACAATGCACAGATCTGCACCATCATCTGGCTGCAGCCCTAAAAAACCCATCCTTACCTAAAACAATTAAGAAAAGGTCCAGAACACCTAAAATTAGCTAAAAGAGCAATCCCTGCGTGATCCTTGGGACCCCACCTTGGCTTTGGGGTCTTTATTCCTCTAAGGGAGAGCTTAGCTTAAAGCAGAGCTGGAATCTAACTGTGAAAGAGAGGAAATAAATGCAGTAATGATGGATACCTGATGTTTGTAAGGAATTCTGGGCTGGAATGTCTCACAGGTATCCCAGATCCAGCTTCTCTTAGGCCCAACACCATCAACTCTGTATTAACAAAGCTGTTGCAGATGTTTCAGTCCAGATGAGCACAAAGGGTTGTGCACAGTCTCCATACCCAGCTTTAAGTGTCCACCAGGCTTTGCCTCATTCCAATCCCTCTTATAACCTGCAGAGTGTCTGACTTGCCAAAAAAATCAACATTTTTTTGGATAAAGAAACCAAAAGTGCTCAGTTTTTATTCTCTCATCCCCTTCTCTTTGAACCCAGACCCAATGTCTGCTCATGGAGGAGTCTCCAAGTCAGAGCACGACCTTGGGAGACAGGAACTGTGCTCCTCCTGTGGTATCACAGGGAGATTTTAACACCAGCAAAGGTCACACTCCAAACTGGGCCATCCTGGCAGGTTATTAGGAAGTTTATGGCATCAGTGTTTGGAGGGGGCTCAGCTGGGAGCTGCAGGAGATACAGGAGTTACAGAGGACCCAGTGGAGGGAATAAACAAACATGAAGAGATTATTGATGTCCAAAGAAAAGTTCCTCAATTCCCTTTAAAACACAAACAGCCCCTGGGACGGTGGTTTGCCAATGCAAGATGGCAAATGAAGGGTTCTTAATTGTCTCTGAGGTGAGATGTGATGTCACAGGCGTGGTTGGAAGCATCACTTCTTCCTCACGCCCCAAAACCAACCAGGATCTCCCAGGACAACCTCTGGAGGTTGGGCTGGACCTTGCACTCCTCAGGCAAAACAAGAAGTTCTCCATTGAAGGAAGTAATTTAATTCAACTGCTGCATTTTTTAATATTGCTGTTTAAATACAGCCTTGGCTTTTATGGACGTCAGGAGGAACATAAGTTACAAGTTATAAGCAAACCACAGAGGAAGGGTTTTCATTTCCAACATGCAGCTTTTCTCCCGACCTGAAATAATGGTTGGAGCTTGTTTGTGCTCCCAGAAGCCACGAAATCTGCAGGGCTTTGGAACATTAATTTACCAGGAGGTGTGAGAGAAGCAACACAGCATGTATCTGTACCTGCTGCATCCCTGAAGCTGGGAGGTTCTCCCCTAGCAAAGGTGCCTTTAGGATCTCTCAATGTTTTATTAATGAAGTCTAGGAATGTATCTTTAAAAAAAAAATCAGATTACTAAGTGATGTCAAGCACCACAAAGACTGGTGGGATGAACTTCCCCATCAAGTTTCTCCAATTAACAATGAAAGGATATCAGCCAGAAAATAAAAATACAGCCCTGAAAGCACAGGCTGGTGGCTGCAGCTCGGGATGGTTCCTCTGGGGCTCCCACACCATCGACAAACTTGCCCAGTCCTGAGGAACAATTTGCTGGTGCCTAAAACCAACCAGCACTTCCCAAAACTAACCAGCTCTTCCCTCGTTGGGTGCAGTTTCTGCAGCACAGACACACAAATGTCAGCCCAGAGAATGAGCCGTAAGGTTCAGCCATAAGGTGATTATTTTAATTTTCCATTAGTTATTTTACATTTTACACAGTTTAGAGGAGCTTCATTAGGAAGACAAATATAAATGGAAGTGTCCAAGGCCAGGCTGGGCATGGTTTAGAGCAACCTGTGCTGGTGGAAGGTGTCCCTGCCCATGGCAGGGGGTGGAACAACATGGTCTTTAAGGTCCCTTCCAAACCATTCTGTGATTCTGTGAAATAGAATCTTTGCTCATCATCATTTAGTTGTTGTAACCCTTCATCCTGTCACCAGTTCAGGTTTTTTGGGGAGGAAAAGGTGTAATAGCCCTTGGGTGCTGCTGTGCTCAGCAGGGTCTGGTGGCCCTCAGTTCTCACCCTCCCAAGAGCCAGGAGTGATGTGAAATGTCCCCACTGTGAACACACACAGGGAAAATAAATGTTCCCATCTTAGGGACAAACTTGCTCTTCCAGACCAGAGATAAGGCCCAAGAATGGGAGGGTACACAAAAACCATCTCTCAGGCTGCCCAGTCCCATCCAGCAACACTTAATAAATTCCAGGGTTTGATGACTGTCCCAGAGACTGTTGGATTATTTCCCCCCCCCTCCCCTCACCATAATCATTCAGGTCTTAATTATACTCCAGCAGTTACTCCCCACCAAAACAGCAATAACAAAGCCTCAAAGAGCACATAAACGTGGTTCTACCCATAAAAATGGAAACACAAACTGTCCTGCCTTGTAATGACTCCAGGTAGGAAAAGTGGTGTGGAAAGCAGAGGGAAGGAGCCCAGCTCAGCTGCACAGTCACTGCTGGCCTTCCACCTGGGGAAATTCCACTTTAATTTTCACTTACAGCCCAGGCAGGATGTAATTCAGTTCCCTTCCAGTCCCCACTGGACTATTCCCCCCCTCCATATCACCAAACATACACTCCCAGAGCCATTAATGCAACTGAAACCCCCCGAAATGCCACATGAAAGCTGGGACGGGGTAACAGCTGCGTTAACGGGGCTTTATGAGGTGCAGGAGAACCATCCCAGAATTGTCCTGCATGGGCCAGTTCAGTGGTCTGGCAGAAGTACAAGGGCTCCTGGCAGATGGCTTTGTTTTAATGTTGGATGGAACAGCAGTGCATCCAAATCTTCCCAGAAACCAGGATCCCAGCCATGCCCAAGAGTGAATTTTCAAAGGGGCAGGACCCAGGGGGCAGCGAGGAAATGTGCTCTTCTCTCTTCTGTGCTGCACAGGAAAGGGCTAAACCTGCATTTAATTTAACCCCTCACATAAAAGCAGCCCTGCATCTTTTGAGCTCCCCTCTCCAAGGCTCTGCAGAGGGAAGATATCACAGGAGCAGAGAGGAACCAGCTGCAGCTGCCACCAGCCAGACAAAGGAACAGCAGGGATGGCTCTGCTGCAGGATGCAGGGGGAGGCAGAGGGAAGCCCTGCTCCCAGCTGCTGCTGATGGAGCCCAGGTTTGTCCTGCTGCTGGGAGGGAGGTGGGACATCCCCTGCCCTGCTCATACAGCAACTGCAGCTTTGGTGCCTGTGGCATCCCAGCACCTTCCTCTGAAAATGTCTCCCTCTCGTTCTTGGGGCTGTGCAGGGGCAGCATTTGGACTCCATGGTCCTCATGGGTCCCTTCTAACTTGGCATATTCTGGGATCTGTGAGCTGGGGCTGGAAGAACACGCTGGATCAGAGCCCCTCCTGCTTCCAGGACTTGCAGGAGGCGTCTCCAAACTGTGCTGCACTTTTTGGGTCACCCAGTGCAAGTGTTTGCAGCTCAGTGCCCAGGTCCTGTTCATCCACCTTTCCACAGGATGTTCTGGGTTGGAAGGGACCCACAAGGAATAGAGTCCAACTCTTAAACATCCCATTCAGGGGTCAAACCCACAACCTTGGGTTTAGCACCATGTTTTAACCAACTGAGCTCAGCTCAGGTTTTCCCACCTCCAAAAGCAGCGTTTGGCCAGAACTGGTCCCTAAAGGGCCGTGGGTCCAGGAGATACTCCAGAAATATTTATGTCACAAAGGGCCCCATCAGACCTGTAGCACCATTATTAAGGGTGAAGAGAGACAGGAAAACAGATCAGCCTCTGGTGTGACTGTGAAATGCTTCATCCTGTCCCTCAGAGGAGCTCTGGAGGGAGGCTGGAGCTGGGAGCAGCATCCCCACGCTGCTCACTCCTTGCTGGTGCCTTGAGTCTTTTCCTGAGAGGTTTTCCACATCCACCCTGGGGATGTCACCCTCCTTTCCACTGCCCTACATCAAGAAAATCCAAATTTCACGCCACAGCTGGAGCCAAGGTTGGGAACAAGCTTTGTATCCACCTAGAACTCATCCCAGGGCAGAGGGATGGAGCTGGACCAGGGGGCTGAGCTGCCCTGGCAGCCCAAAAACCCGGCACAGGGACAGTAACAACCTTCCTGATGAAATCCCATGGCTTTAATAAAGGATTTAATCAAATGACAGCATTAAATTCTTCCTGGCCTGTCACAAACACACCTCCACGATGGACACAAGTGCCCTTAAATTACGATAATTTATCAAACTCTGGGTTTTTGCATCCCTCAAACACAGGCAGCTCACCTGAAATGCTGAAATCTGGGGAAAACAGGAATAAAACCCCTATTCTGGCTGGCAAGGGACTCCCAGCTTGGATGTGTCAGCTTGGCTACAAAGTCCAGACTCCTTGGAAGTGCAAAAATTAATTACCTGCATGATTATTGTATTTGTTTATCCTCTGCTCTGGTGTGGCTGTTAATGCTTTGTTAGCACAACACGAGGGTTTTGTGAGACAGAACTGAAATTTAGGCAAAGAATTACCTTCCCTGCCCTTTAATTTATCCCAAACTCCGAGCAGGTTTAATTAACACAACAGTTTTGAGCACATGACTTCAAACCACAAGAAACTTTAATTTTAAACATTGATTTTTATCTGCTTCTACCTATTTTGCTGAAGACAACCTGATGTTTTTTAACTGCTGTAGTGATGAGTAATTTACCCTTCATGTTAAATTTGGTACTTTTTTGCACCCTAGAGAACACAAAATATTCTCTAAGTGTTGTCAACCAGTTATAACCCAGATTCTCTTAGTCAGAAGCTATATTTGAATATAATTTATATATTTTATATACTTACTTTTTCTATGAGATACAGAATGGCATCTATTTATTACTTAATAATTTTTGCCAAGCTGTCTTTGAGCTGAAATTGGAATTCAGTTGAAATTATATAAACCCATTATATTTATTTGCTTTTTATTTAACTAAACAAAATTAAAATATGCTGGAAAGACAGAAAGAGTGAATAATCAAAGCATATTTTGCATATAACAGTAAATGCCTTCACCAAGAAGTGCATTAACAGTAGTTCATAAATTGACCCTTCCAGGTTTAACATTTGAATTTTCAAATGCATTTATGTGCCCTGAGATGCCCATAAAGCACAAACAGGAGTTTTTAAAGAACCTAAAAACCTAAATATCAAAGTACCATTGAAATGGGGAGTTAAGTTCCCATTTCCCTGGGTGTCCACTGGGATTTTCCAAGACTTAAAGGCAACAAAATAGCTTTGAAAAATCGGATTCTGAGGCTTGGGAGGCAGCAGAGTCCATCCCTCCCTGTGCATTTTCAATTGTAGGCTGGAACAAACCCTCTTGTTTTTGTAATTCCTATCCCTTTGCTCAGTTTTGCACGAAGAAATCCAAATAAAACAAAAAAACCCTTCCCAGACATTGAATTGGAAACCAAGGGGACAAAAGCAGAAGGTTTGGAGAAAGATTTTGAAAAGAAAAATTAAAAAAAATACTGAGATTGGAAATAAAATCAGAACTTCCTCCGTTTACAGAGAGTAAAAACCTCCAAGATTTAATCAGAGAATCCCAGGATGGTTTGGGTTGGGAGGGACCTGAAAGATCATCTCATCCCACCCCCAGCCGTGGGCAGGGACACATTTTACTTGCTCCAAATCCAGCTTGGCCTTGGAGAATTCCAAGGAAGGGGCAGCCACAGCTTGTCTGGGCAACCTGAGCCCTCACCACCCTCCCAGGGAATAATTTCCTCCCAATATCCCACCTAACGCTGCCCTTGTTCACTTTAAACTCAATAAATGTTGGAATTTTGCAAGCAGCAAACTTCAGCTGACTCCCCACGCTTCAGATAACTCTTATCACTTGAGAAATAGCTTTAAAGCTATTTATTTATTTATTTCATATTTATTTCTTTCGATGATTATATATTTATTTATAAGCTTAAACCTCAAAGAAGGTCCCACTCTCAGAGTCTCCCACGGCAATAATTTCAAACAGTCCGTGCAAAAAAACACACAAACCCACAGCTTGAAAGAGAATTTCAGAATTTCCAATCAAACTGACGTCCCCCAGCAATAATTTCTGCTTCTAATTTTTTGGGGTTTTGTTTTTAAGCCCCAAAGCATCCAGAGATGTTTATGGGAAGCTTTTCACGTGTCTAAAACAGCTGCAAGACTTCCAGCTTCACACATAATTCGGTGCTTCCTGCAGTGGCTCAGCCTCGGGTTTCTTGGCTCCTCTCCCCGAGTGCTGTAACAGGGAGGTGGGAAAGGATGATAATGGGGATGTCCAGGAAAAATTGAGGCAGGGTGGGACTGTGAGAGGCACATCCTCCCCTCCTCTCCTGTTTTGGGGAGCTGGGCAGCTCAGGTGTTGTGGCACTTCGGGGCTGGGCTGGGATTTACAGCCCAGATGTGAACCCGGAACATCCCGGCCAAGACAAACCCCAGCAACAGGCAGAGGGGAATATGCAATAAGGAAATAAGTCCCCAGCCTGGGGTTCCACCTATTCCTCCATCCCAGCAGCCTGAATTCCTGATCCCAGCCCGCCCTGGAATCACGGATGTCCCCCCAGGGGCACAGCATCCCTGGGAGCCCCTTCCCCGCGAGCAGGCACGGAGAGAATGCCTGGCTTGTGCTCTGGCTTGGGGCCAGACTTGCCACTTTTTCCCTAAGAAGACAGGCAGTTGAGTCTAAATTGGCATAAAAATATACATATTTGCATAAATCCCGGGGCAGACCGTGCCCGGCTCGTGCCTTCCCTGCTCCAAGCGCGGTGCCTCCTCCTCCTCCTCCTCCGGGCTGGGGCTGCGCAGGGAGCGAATAAATAACACACAACCCCCCGCCAGGTTCCAACAGGAGCCTCGACCTTCTGCGAGAGGAACAAAGAGGGAGGAAGGAGGAGGCCCCTCGGTGCTATTTTTGGCCATTATTAACCAAGATCAAAAGGAGCAGCAGAAAGTCCGACCCCTCTGAACTGGGAGCACAGACAGGGCGGGTGCTGCTGGGCTGGGGTGACACTCCTGGGGCTGCCTGGGAACACCCTGCAGGCTCCAGGACCTCGTGCAGCAAACTCAGGGTTTGGTAGGGACAAAACAAGAAATCCAGGAACAGATGTCGGGAGAGAGAGAAAGAGAGAGAGGGGAAGGGATCTGTTTGGGCTCGTGAGAGTAAAGAAAATGAAGTATGCAAATCAGTCCTCAGTTTCACACAAAAACACCCCTTTTAAGGTTTGGGCCAAGGAATAGAGAAAAACAAGAGTTCATTTGTATTTGCTGACAAACCTGGAGGGAAGGACAGCAGGAGACTTGGCTGGGCTGACCCAGCACATGGTGCCCGTGCTGGGAGAGCTGCCTGACACACACCCCGCTCCTGCAGCACAGGCAGGGCTTCCTCCTCGCTTGGGTATGGCCTGGGGAAGCCAAGCCCTCCTGTGCACAGCCTGATCCAGGGCTGGGTCAACAAACAAGCTTTTAGCTCCCAAAATTGCTCCACAAACACAACATCACTTTTTTTCCACAGCCCGTTGCAAGAACAACCCGTCCCACGGCACAGAGCAGCTCAGGGCTCCATCCTTCACTGCATTCTCCGACCCTCTGCCACTCCACGGGGTTTTCCTCTGGGAATGCCTGTTGGATAAGCCAGAGAATGTGCCTGTGGCTGAACCCTGAGTGGTGGAAGGTGCAGAGGAATTCCCAAGGGATGCAGGTGACCCCCACTGCCAGCCAAGGGCACGGTCCTTCGCTGTCCTGTCCATTCAGGATGTGCTTTGCTCAGCCTGAAGCTCATATTTATGGGCTTTGATTGCCAACCTCAAACTCTTAGTCCCTGAATTAAAATTAGAGTAATTGGAATGCCAAGAGCTTTTTTCCTATTTAGAAAAGTCTTGAATTCAGCAGGGAAGCACCAGTTTCTCCCCATTCTGACCTCACCCCACCGCCTGAACCACTTTAAAAAACCTGGTTGAAGTTTCCAGGCATCTCAACTCACTGCATCATTGCTGGACGTGCACAAAGACATAAAAGAAAGAGCCTCAATGTTAGAATTAATATAAAAATATTAACAATCATCAGTCTTGCCATTACCCACTTCCACACGTGGAGAAATGAGCTCAGTGCTTTTGATTTGGTGCCACACTGAGCCTCAAAGCAAGCCACTGAAACCAGAAATCCTCCTGCTGCTTCCTGGCAGTGTCATTCCAGGACACGCAGAGGGATGTGCTGGAGGCTGAGGGGTTAAAGGAATTCTCCTATTCAAGCACCATCTGATGTGTGCACATTCAAAGTGCTAATTATGCCTGACAAAGGCACTGCACAAAGCCCCACATGATACTGTGGAAGATTTCAGTGATGCCAGAACAGCTTATTAGGATCTTTCTTTCTATTTTTTTTTTTATTTTATTTTTTAGTGGGTTAAAATAGAGGACAAACATTCAGAGCCTGCAGGGATATTTGTGGGCAGTGCTCTAAGCACAGTGAAATCTGAATTAAGAGCAATTCTCTGAGAGATATCGGTGTCCTGGCTGTGCTCAAAGGTCTTTCAGGTACTACAGGAGAAATTTAACCAACCATGGCTCAGTTGAAAACAGAGATGGACATGGATAAAGCAGAAGAACCAGAGAGATGCCTTCAAGGGGTCAGAGAAAGGGGTGGAGTGGCTGGACAGCAAAGTTCCCCCCCAGCAAAGGTGTCAAAACCAAGGGGAGCTGGTACAGCTGAGCCAACCCCTGCTTGCTTCACCCCTTTCCAGATGATTAACAATGAAATGAAAAGTCCATATGTGGAAAAAGATGGAAGAGTGGAGTCCAGCAAGGCAGATAAGGAGGAGCTGCTGAGGTCACCCCGAGGACAGCTGGGACCTGAGCCACGAGTTCCTCCCGTGCAGGGGGTTGAGCATCAGCTGAGAGATTTGGCAGCCCCTGCAGGGGGGTGGCTGAGGCAGAGAGGAGCCAGGTGCTGGAAAAGGGAGCAGTTGCTCCCAGGATATCCAAGCACATGGATATCTACACACACCCCCCTAATGCCAGCAGCTCCCGGAGCCGGGGCCAAGGCCAAGCACTGGATCAGGGCTGGTTTAGTCATAGAATTTGGGGCTTTTTGATTTATATTTTTTGTAGGACTGAGTCTGCATTTTTATATTTATGCAGGATGGATACCCAGGAGGGGAATCTCAAGGTACCTGTGTTTCTTCTGTTTGTTGTTGGCTTTGCAGGAGTGGGGAGCCCAAGGCACCGCCGTGCCCCAACATGCAGTGTCTGAGTAAGAACCTCCAAAGGTGGTGAAAAGCAGAAATAAATCCTGGGTTTGCACTTCTGGTGGCTTTTTGAACTGCTGTGCTTTGCAGTGCTGCTTCTTAGCGAGGCTTCTGGTGGAAACAAGGTTTGTAGAGTCACTTCTGCACATCCAAACTGCAGCTAAACTCAAAATACGGCTGCAAACCTCAGGCAATTGTGTTTCTGCAGAGAAGAGGCTTAAAAACTAGTGAGAAGCAGCATTTGGGCAGGTGTAGGTGGACAAATGCTGCCCCAACACACAGGAAAAGCAGTGAGTGTTAAGATATCACAGCTCTGTTGGGTTGTCATCAACAGCCCCCCCAGCACGAGGTGCCCAGGAGGCTGCAGGTCACCCCCAGCACCATGGGAGGGACACAAAACACCCTCCAGGGTTCCTGCAGTGGGAGAACCAGGAGACCAAGAGATTCCAAGCCCTGGGCTCTTCATGCAGTGATTCAGACTCACAGAATCATCAAGTCCAACCTTCAGGCAAAGCCCACATGTCACTGAGCCACGTCACCTCTGCTCTGAGCACCTCCAGGGGTGGGCACTGCCCCCTGCCCTGGGCAGCCCGTTCTTATGTTTAACCACTCTTTCAGTGAGGAAATTTTTCTTGCTGTCTAACCCTGAACCCTCCCTGGAACAACCTGAGGCCACTTCCACCTGTCCTATCGCTGCTTTCTTGGGAGAAGAGGTCGAGTCCCAAATTTCCTCTCTCTAGCAAGTCAGCATTGCTAAACTAGAGCAACCCTCCCAGAGCAAAGCCAGCAACGCTGCTACAGCTCAGAAATTCAACTGGCAGAACTTCAGCTGCTGTCAGCAACCTGCTGGAACCATAAGACACCTCAGTGACAGGAATTAATGACTAAGGGTGGGAGGAAGAACTTAACCATCACTATTAATTTCAGTATGAAAGGGTTTTGGTGCTTTGGTCCTTGGAAAACAAGTTACTAATGCAAAACATTGATATAGTCAGTACTTGAAATAAATTTCTCTGTTTATTCTCAATATTGGCTGCAAAGTCCATGTCTCAAGGTGGTGTTAGTGATGTAACCACTGTTACACTCTAGGACAGAGCTCATGTGAGTTGTTGCACCACACAATGGGTGACATTTTAATAAAAGTCCTTGTTTGAAGAGCTGAACCCCAACAGGAACCCAGAGTTCATCTCAACCACTTTGTCAGCACTGGGGTTTTTTTATCCACCACAAGGTGGATTTGGAGTGAGAGGAAGAGAGGCAAGGAAATGGCAGAAACACTCAAAGAATTTACAAAATGTTCCAGTAATCATTTTCCATGCAGGACACTTTCTATTGGGACTGTAATTAAAGTTATTATTGGTGCAAATGTGAACTTTCCAGGGCTGACCCACCACTTTGCTGTCTATTGTGAATATACACCATCTTTTTAATTGTCAAAATCACAGAATCACAGCATCATTAAGGTTGGAAAAGACCTCTAATACAATCAGATCCAACATCTTTGCTGCTACAGGTGATATTTCCTTTTTAAAGCCATCAGAATATTTCATTTTAGCTTTACAGTCTCACTTTTTTCCCTGCACCACTGGAGTTTACCTTAGAATGTGCTCTACACTGTCAAAGTCAAGGTCCCCAAAGCTTGGAAATGTGAAATAAAAGGTTCTTCCCCTCAAATTTAAATAAACTTCATTGTAAAAGTGAATTTTGCTGCAACCCTTGTGAGATGACTCGTTCTTTCCCGGGCTCTGCTCTGGAGCAGCAGAGATCCAAGAGCCTCTTCTGTGTGGCCTTGTGCCTTATTTACTATAATTATTTCAACATCTGCTCTGAAGACAGAAATTTGTTTATCTCCTCAGAGGCTTTTCTGTGGCACTCAGTACTGCGGGGTTTGAATGCTTTATAAAATATTAATGGCTTTCTGTTCTTTCCCTTCTGTTCTCATCTCCATTTTCCAGACGGGAAATTCTGGCTGCTGTGTTAAACTGGGAGTTTGGTCCCCAATTTTGGGAGGGAGCAGCAGATCTCCTGCTCAAAGCCACCATGGTGTGTTTGCAAACCCAGCTCAGGCCACGTGGCAAGTTATTTTTCACTGATAATGTTGTTTCTCAATTCTGAAGATGCAGCTTTCCTTGGGATCATTTCTTATTGTCTTTGATTCTCTCTGTTTATTTCTAATATCTTTGGAGAGATAATTAATTATCCAATTGTTCTGGAGCTTTTCTTCACAATTTTTCATCACCCCTTCTTTTTCCAGAATGCAAATTCCTACTAAGTTTTTTACAGCCAATGGCTGAAGAAATCCCACTCCCCCTCTCTGTTCCCATCCTTAGGCTTTATCTCACCAGGGTTTGCTGAGTTCCCTTCATTTGTAGGAGTTTATCTTCTTGAATCAAAGGTGTAATTTACAGTTTTGATAGTTGTATACTTGCAGTTTACTTGAGAAATTTCAAGAAGATTCACTATTCCCATATACTTCTGCAATGGGAGTTATAAAACCAGTGTATTCCTTGGGATCTAAAAGAGAAGTGGGTGCCAAAGGATCCTACATTGCTTTTGTCTGAAAAAAAGTTGAGTGTAATCCCAAAATGTCACAGAATCACAGAATATCCCAGGCTGGAAGGAACCCAGGATCATCCAGTCCAACTCCTGGCCCTGCACAGGGCACCCCAACAATCCCACCCTGTCCCTGAGAGTGTTGTCCAAACATTTCTTGAACCAATTACTAATGATGAACTACTGAACTGTATTGAACTATTATTGATGGACACTGGACTGCAGATGATTTCAATAATACAAATAATTTCTTGGAAGAAATATATATATATATCTCAGGAGAAAATACTGCTTTGCTCTTGCAAATACTTCAGAGAGTTTTCTCAGTACTGCTGCACCTGCACTGAACTTGGTTTTATCCTTTGTCCTAACAAGGCTTGACCTGTGAATTAAAATCACTGCAGCTCTTTCAGTTTTGAATCTTTACTCACTAACTCCCATGTGTAAGTGCTGTCCTTGGGATGGGCCTAAACTGTCCGAGCCACAGATTAACTTAGAACTGCCCAAATGTCCCACCTGACCACAAATGAGCCAGTTCAGCTACTTTTCCTATCCCATCCCTCACTTCCCACTGTGTTTAACTGANGAGCCAAACCTGTCCTGTCACCTCTAGGAATGACAAAGAAAGGTTGAATAGAAAAATGAGGCTCTAGTTCTGAAAGACACCCAATTAAATCAGGAATTTGAGACTCCAAATCGAAGGATCAAAGTCGACACACTGGGCAGGGTGATCTCTGAGTTCAACTGATCTCTGTGGTCCCTTCCAACCTCCCCCNAATTACTAATGATGAACTACTGAACTGTATTGAACTATTATTGATGGACACTGGACTGCAGATGATTTCAATAATACAAATAATTTCTTGGAAGAAATATATATATATATCTCAGGAGAAATNCATTCTCTGGGTCTGTGATCTCCCTTCCAGCCTTTCAAGCTCAAAGACAGGCAAATGGAAACTGCTTGAGGATCATCAGCCCCAGATCTGCAGCTGGTGATGATTCAGGAGCCCAGACAGACCCAGCTCTCAGCATCAAGCCTTGGGTCTTCAGGAGAGGGCAGGAAAAGAGGACATCAAACTGTTTCAAGCAGTAAAATCAGCAGGGTTTGGTTTGTCAGCACTTTGGTTTGGTTTTAGTGTGAATTTAGGAGTTGGGAATATCTCAGGGAGCTGCTGGAATCTGGGAAATTCAGGCTAAGATGGAGCCAGCATGGTTGGTTCCTGCCATGATCTCAACTCCTGATCTCAGCAGGTCCTGCTGCCCAGGGCAAGGGCTGGAGCAGGGACATCCCCTCAAGATCTCAACATCCACTGTATAAGCTCCATAAACTTCCTGGAGCTCTAAAAGGGGGGAAAACAATCACACACAAACTCAGAAATAGAAGGATGCCCCTCCCAGCTGTCCCTCAGCTGATGGGATGCTCCTGGATCTAGAGAAGGTCCAAAACCAGCACAGGAAACAAGGACAGGAGATGGAGATGGGAATGATGCTTTGGGATATCAATCCCAGGCAGTCAGGAGATATCTTTGGTCCTGGTTCCTCACAGGTAACCTGAGCACAGTAAGTGAGGTACAGCAAAAAACAACTGCTGCTTTCCTGCTGGCTGACATTCCCCACACTCGAGGGCTTGCAGGAGCTGGGAATTCCGGAAAAGTCACAAAAAACATGTCAAGATCTGGTAGATTTGCCAAAATTCATTTCTTTATAAAGGGCAGGAGGGAAGATCAGGAGAAACACCTCCATAGCAGAAGAGGCAGAAAGGCCAGGGCAGAGCAGGGTACAAAGGTTGAGACAGCAGCAGGTCTGATCCATGCAGTGACCCACGGCCCAGGTGTGGCCAAGCTGGAGGAGACCTCAGCAATGAACCCTGTCCAAAGCATCTCATGGACTTCACACACCAGGGGCAGCTCAGGAGTGGCCAGAGAGGCTGTGGAGTGTCCCTGACTGGGGCTGTTCCATCTGGGCCCTCCTGAGCTGGTCTGTGAGTCCATGAAGTGCTGTGAGGAGTGTTCAGTGTCCATCTGGGCACAGCCCTGGGCCAGGTGCTCTGGGGTGGCCCTGCTGGAGCAGGGAGGTGCAAGCTCATCACCCATTGTGGTCCCTTTCAACGTGACCCATGGGTGCTCCTGTGAAATCCAGAGGGTTCCCACACCTTCCAGGTCTCCATCCTATCCCAGCAAAACCAGCTGAGGTCTCCCTGCCCTCCCTGCTCGAGGTGTGTCCCCACAGCAGGAACGAGAAACACTTTCCTCCTGAGTCAGAAAGAGTTTTCAAGAGTTTTTCTCCCTGTGCACAGATTTTTTAGGGTCAAGTGCTTCCCTTGCTGAGCAGGTGGAGGAATGAATTAAATCATTCAATGTGAGCTGAGCTGTCAGCATTGATCTGAGCAGACAGGAACATTTGAAATGCTGTTTTTACCCACTTTAAATGTATCATCTTTCATATCAACAACAAAAAAAAAAGTGTTCCAAATCTTCTGGCACTGGAGCATAAGGAGGAAGAGGGAATTATGGCTCTGCACAAGGCAAAGTTAAAAAGGCAATTTCCCTACCATCCAATTTTCAGCACTCTGGAACTGTGTTTAAATACAGAGGGGATATTGTGAACAAAATCCCAGCAGTACCTACACAGTAGTCAAAGAAACAACTCAAAATGCACAAAATAAATAATAATGATTGCCAAGCCCTTCAGGTTTTGCAGTTTACTAAACAGATGCACCAGGTAATTCAATTTAGTGGCTCCAGAGAGTGTAATGGCTTAATGCAGTTTCGTATTTAGCACAGTGGGTTAACCATAAAAGTACAATTTATACTAATGGGTATTTTAATCAGGGCAGTTTCCAAAGGGGAGCTGACAATTCAGCCACTCCACTTCCCTTCCCACTGCTGTTTATTAATGATGTTGGGTTGCAGCTCAAGCAGCAGGAAAACTGTTCTCTTGATTCAGACAGCAAGGAATAGTGCAAGGAGAGAAATAAATCACTAAGGATTTTCTCAGTCCGTTCACTGTTTCTACAAAAGTGCCAAGAAAAGCCTCTTTTTATGGTTTCTTTCTGATTGTCAGACTTGAGGGGACTTTCCTGGGCTCTGAGGTTAACAAGTGACTAAAACTGCAGCCATAAGTTTCTCCCTTCCTTTGCTCCTGGTAGAGAATCACTGTAAAACCTCATTTAATGTTCTGCTTACCTGCCCTTCTAATTAATTAACTTATTACCCGCTCATGTTCCTGCTGTTTAGAAAGAAAAGAATGAGGATTCTTCCCTGAAAACCACTCAAGGAGGCTGAAAATAATGAGGGGTTGATGCTGGACTTCAAGATTAACATAATATATACATGTAATAGTTCATTCCAAAATCATCCAGGAAAGTGGGAGTGCCTTGTAAGAGGGATTTATTTCCTCTTGTGGTGCTGCTGACCTGGGCTGGTAACGTGGGACCTTGGAGAAAGGGAGAAGGAGAAGCTCATATGCAAAATCTACCAGGGAGCAGGAAATTTTAATTCCCAAATTATCAGATATTTGATTTTGAAGGACCATTAAAACCGTAGGTAAGATGTATTTAGTGAATCAGTGATGTATTTTTGTAAAAAAAAAGAAGAATATCAGGGGGAGGGGAGGGGAGAGGAGAGAATTTTATGGTTTATAATGGAGGAGAGGAATTGAGTCCTTGAGGACTTTAGTGGGAGCCTGAATGACCATAAGAGGTGAAATCCAAGCATCAGTTTTCACATCCTCAGTCAGAAGTGTTTTAGAAAACAAAGTCAATAAATGACCATGATAAGCCAGTACCTGGAAGTGCATCAGCACCAAGGCAAGGGTCTCCTACCATCACATCTCTGCCCTGACCTTCAGAAGGTGGCCCATGGAGAAAAGGGCTGGGAAATACTGATCCTTTCATGTCATTCAGCCCAAATCTGTGCTCACAAACAGCAAGAACCAGGCAGGAGCTTTGCTTTTTCTGATCAGGGCCATGAGAGACCCAGAGGGAACACAACATGTGCCACCAAAATTGCCTGTCAGCTGAGGGCTCCTCAGTCATTTCGTGACAGAGGTGCCTGAGAGGAGGAAAGGCCACAAAGAAAAGCTCAGAGACACCTTTCCCTGGGGACAAACCTTCAGTGCACACACACATCACACGGTGCAACAGCACCAAAATCACACTTTGGACACGGGGAGCTGAGGGAAAACACATCTGCCCCAGAGCAGGTCACTGCAGTTCACAGCAGATCAGGGCTGGACATGGGAAATAACTCCCTTGCAGGAGCAGTTCTTTAAAAAATAATGATAAAAAGAAGTGATAAATACATATCAAAGGGCTCAGGCTGTGACAGTCCCTGCTGGGGGTGGCTGAGCACAGCAGGCTGTTCCCTCCTCACCTGGACCTGGGGAACCTTCCCTGTGAGCCAACCAGCACCTTCCAGTGGTTCTACCAGTAGATCCCACAGGCTGTTTGTATGGGAACAATGAGGGAGTCGATATTCCCATGGCCCTGGCACCTGGATTTTCCCAAACAGGATCCTGAAGCTCAATCCCACTGACCCCTTCACCCAGACCTGCCTCAGCTGTGCTCCCATCCCCCACAGAAGAGCCCAAAATTCAAACCAGGCAGAAAACTTGACCCTCTCAAGGTGCCCCTGCCTTTGCAGATCTTTGTGGACAAAGAGCAGGGTCGAGCTTTGCTCTCACAGGATGGGGCAGGTTGGGAGGGACCACAGGGTGTCACCTGCTCCAGCAGGGAGCACCTGGCACAGGAGTGTGTCCAGAGGGGTCTGGAATAGCCCCAGGGAGGAGACTCCACCCCCTCTCTGGTCTCTGCTCAGTTCTGGGTCACTGCCCAGCACAGAAGTTCTTCCTCCTGTGCAGGTGGAGCTTCCTGGGCATCAGTTCCTGCCCGTTGCTCCTGTGCCATTGCTGGGCCCCCCGAGCAGAGCTGCTCCATCCTCTGCCCCCTCCTGCAGACACTGATGGACATAAACAGCTTTTGCTGACACTGGGCCCACATTTCCATCCTCAGGCTCTGATTCCTGTGGTGCTGAGGTCTCATGTCCCTCCAGCTGGGACCACAGTGCAAAGCACATCCTCCTGCACTGACACTCGATGTCCAGGCAGCCAAACCACCCAGGTTTGGACCCTGCAGCCTGCAAGTCAGAGTGTGTTTACAGACACAGAGAGGCTTAGCTGGTGTATCACAAGTTCCTCCCATAGCTGGGGGTGCTGGAAGAGGTTAATTGTCAGCAGCAGTCAAACTCCATTTGGTACTTGACTCCCTGATCTGACTTTATTGCTATTTATAGCCCATTCAGTGCTTTAGCTCCTGGTTTTATTCTCTTTCCTCTCTCATGTTTTTCTCCCCACCTTATTCTAAGAAGGTTTTTGTTTTCCTGGCACTCTTTTCATCCCCCCACCACCTTCCACCCTCTCATCCAAATAAGTTTATTTAAAACCCAAACACCACAGAGCTATAAGGGCTCCTACTCAACATCGTGGAGTTATTCCAGATGTTTACTCACCAAAAAATAGACCCTGAGCTCACGTGGCTGTGGGAGGTCAGAGCAAAGGACTGAGTTTCCTGCACGTAGCCCCAAGGCAGAAGCTCTTGGTGCTCCAGTCGTGTCTCCCAGGGACCCACTGCAGGGATGTGGGGCTGCAATGATGCTGTGAAAGCCACATGAGTTCCTCCACATAATCATTCAGCAGCTGAAGCACAGCCTGAAATCAGGGTAGCAGGTGGAGGTTGAGCTTTTCCTCTCATTGAGAGATCTCACGTAATAAAGTCTCCATAAAACACAGCCTGGGGTGACTGTGTGACAAGGGGAGATGTGCACCAAGTGTTGGTCTGGAGGGCAGCTCCCTCCTGCTGCTTCCCTCTGGAAGTGACAAAACACCTTTTTTTACCTCTTACAAAGCTCAGCCAAAAATAAAAAATAAAATAAAATAAAATAAAGAAGTGCTAAGAAGTTAAACAGGGACAGCACCAGCCTACCAACAGCTTCACTATTCCTTGCAACATGTTATTTTCTTGTCTGATTTGTCAGAGAGTTTCCTGTTAAGTGCAGAGACATCAAATTTAATGGTTTGGCTTCCACCTCCCGTCTCAGGGAGAAGGGAGATATGGTAGGGAAACATCCACCCATGAGATATGGTGGAGAAATGTCCACCCACCGACCCTTGTGGGCATCACCCCACATTCCTCCACAAAAAAATGCCTTAGACATCAAGAAGTACCAACCTCATCCTTGTAGAGATGGTGGGAGTGAAAGACCAGACAAAATGTCCTGAAGGTCTCCCCAGAGGTTGGCAAGAAACCAGAGCAGGACTCCAGGATTCCCCCAACACGCGTCTTGTCCTGTCCTCACTTCCCAATGGACACCAGAAACTCAATAATCTCAAGTCTGTGCTAACAGGGAGCAACCAGAGCTGGGTCCAACACTCAGCTGGAGGACCTGCCTCACACAAGTCCATCCTGAGGAATGGATGTCAAGAGTTTTACTGTGTTTCACCAAAACCACCACAGCCAATATTTCCCAGGCTCTTTTTCCTTGCCTGGTTTTCCTTCCTTTAGCACCCCAGGGTGCTTGTGTTATCAAGGAGCACAGCAATGCATGAGGGGGTATATTTTTATATCACAAGTCCTTTGGGACAAGGATTATCCAGTAGAAGTTAAAACTCACCACCAGCATTTCCCCAACAGCACAGGGTGGGGTGGGAGGGAATTTGCAAACCAATTAACACATGCATTGGATTGGGATTGGATTGGTAACATTCCTGAGCAGTATGACAGACTCAGGCCCCAAATTTTGCCCAGGGTTCCAGAGAGATTTGGCAATTTTGCTATAAATACACATTTTTCCCACTCAAACACCGCCCTCTGCTGCAAGCGGGGATCGATGCTCGGGAGCAGATTCCGGAGCGTTGCCCTTGGCAACGCGGTTGTTTAAGGCGATAAAAATTCTGGTGTCTCTCCGGTTTAGAAAACGCCAGAGCATCAAAATGCAAATGATTCAGCCTCCTGCAAAGGGCATCTGAGGTAAAGGGATATGTTTAACTTGGGTGTCTCTGGGAGGAAGATGGTGAGAACTGAAGCAGAGCTCGCTGCAACACTCGGGGCGTCTGTTGTGTTGTCACCTCGCTGGTGTGAGGAGGGGTCCTGCCCACTCCTGCAACACTTGTGGGTTCTTTCATCTGAGAAGGAGGTGGAACTCACACTAAACCAGGATTTTTAATTCCTCTGTAATATATCACCTTTTCACAGTGGATCCCACTGTTCTCGTTCCCTCTTTTCCCCACGCTCTTCCTGTTCAGGAAAAGACTTCTTCTAATCAGATGATACTCATATAATCAGCTGTAATTGCCCCAGCTTGGCAGAGGAGAAACAAAGCTGCTCTGATTGCTCCTGTTTGCATTTACACCTCACCAGTCTCCTCCAGGCCAAAGCTGCTCAATCTTGGCCTGAGCAGTGCAGCAGCAGCAAAAATTCACCTGGCCCAGAGCAAAAATGCTGATTTCCCCCTCCCAGTCCAGGGCTCCCAACAAGTCCTACCCACACTTGGGCCACAGGGAAGCGTGTTTTATTGGGAACAGCCCTTCCACAACGTGATTAATGGAAGAGCAGCAGTGGACCAGCCTGCAATTCCCTGGGCAGAGCTGGTGTCCCTTGGGTGGCCTGTTCAGCTCAGCACAAGGCCCTGTAGATGTGCAAAGTCATGAAACTGGGGCTTTAAAACTCATTGAAGGAAACTGTTACTTTCTCCTTGTCTGGTTTGCCTCCAAATGGATTTAGAGGGAAGCACCTGAGCTGTGCTAACATTAGGAATTGTATAGTTTAATGCCAAAAGGTTTAATGAACCCACTGAGCTGCTGCTGCTGCTGTGCCCTCCCTCAGGGGTCCCAGGTGGTGCTGGATAAAACCAGAGGCCTGTGGGGTGGGGATTTTGGGCCCCTGTGAGAATCTGTGTCTGTTCTCCTGCTCAGAGAATTCATCTCCCAGCTCTGTCATCTCTGTTCATCTCACCAGTGTCTGCAGGGACGTGTCAGAGGTTTGCAATCTCACCAGAGAAAGGTGGCCTGGCCATGGAAATAAATGACATTTATTATTGATATTTCCAGGAAGGACAGGAAACAGCTCAAAATTCCTTATATCCCATGGCAGTGCAACACTTCAATATCCAGGACTGCTCATCCCCCACATGAAAATTAGAAAATAAAGAATCAAGTGGTTCAAGTCTGGTCCCTCTGAATTTACCATTTTGAGAAAAGAATGAAATGGTCTTTAAAAATAACAGATTATTTTGTGAAAGTTCTAATTTTGGTTTATATTGCAACAGGAAAAATAGAAGCTCAACACTCAGGCAACTCTTATTCCTTAGTACTTATTCCTCAGTAGTCCCTGGTGACCTGAGGGCAAATACTTTTGTATTTAAAGCAGTAGAATGCACACTCCAAGAACTGGAGGAAAACAACTCTGAAGGGATAAACTGCACAAAATGAATTGTGGTATCAGTTTAATCTTCCCAGCAGCCCTGAGCAGAGCCTGAGGCTCCAGCCAGGCCCTGCAATGCCAGGGAGCAGGAGGGGTTAGAGGGGAGAGAGAGGAGGGACCCAAACTGTCAATTAATTTGACTTTGTAAGAGACAAGCTGGGGTTGTATTCAAACAGACATGAGCAGAAAGCAAAAATCAGGACCAAGGGCATTGAAAAGTTGCTCTGATTTAATAACAGAGCAATGAAAAGAGAAAACCTTGGGACAAGGCTCCGTGGGGAAAGGAAATTCCTTTTCAACAGCTTTTTTTAGTTGAGTGATGAGCCAAGAAAGGCTGTTACCATCTCTTCCCTTGACACAAGATTGGGATGGGGTGAGGGTGCAGGAGATCATGGAATATGCTGAGTTGGATGGAACCCCCAAGGATCATCCACCCAACTCCTGGCCCTGCACAGACACCCCAACAATCCCACCCTGTCCCTCAGAGCATTGTCCAAACCCTCCTGGAGCTCTGGCAGCCTTGGGGCTGTGCCCACTGCCCTGGGGAGCCTGGGCAGTGCCAACCACCCTCTGGGGGAAGAACCTTTCCCTGAGATCCACCCTGACCCTGCCCTGGCACAGCTCCAGTGACATGATCCAGCCGATCTGAGCAAACAAGCAAAGCACAACACGGTGGCCCCTGCAATAGAGGGTTGTTGCCTCCCTGCACAGCAGGGCCAGCAAGGGGACAAATCCAGCTGAAAACAAGACCCAAGGGAGCAAATCAGGCCAGAATCCCAGAATCCCTGAGGTTGGAAAAGCCCTCCAAGATCATCGAGTCCAATCTGTGACTAATCCTCACCACGTCAACCAACCCAGAGCACTCCAGTGCCAACTCTCATGAAAGTGTTCACACCCCAGTGACTGCCACAAATTATAGAATCCCAGGATGATTTAGGTTGGAAGGGACCTTAAACCCATCTCCTTCCANCTTAAACTCATCTCCTTCCACCCCCTGCCATGGCCAGGGACACCTTCCACTAGCCCAGGTTTCTCCAAGCCCCATCCAACCTGGCCTTGGACACTTGCAGAGTTCAGCTCTCACTGAAGAGAATGAAAGTAGCTGAAGCTGCACAACAGAGGAAATCCCTTCCCTGGGTGAGTCCAACCCCTCACCAACCCCAACACAAAATTGGGTTGCACTTGTCCCCTTCAGATCAGCACAGGAGCACATCACTTCTCATCACACCATTGACATCAGCTGCACAGCCCAACTCTTAGAACCATAAAATCATGGAATCACTAAGGTTGGAAAAGACCTCTAAGATCATCGAGGCAAAAAGTTCCTCTGGTGTGAAGCTGCTCTGTCCCTAAATTTATCCTGAAACTTGTTTCCTTGAGGACCCTCCTTGGCCTGAGATACTTCAGCAGTTCCTTGAGGTTCCTATCTGACTTTAGACATGATGTATGAAGCATATTCCAAGTTTGTACCTCTGCCTTCAGCCTAAATAGTCTTGGACCAGCAGGGAAAGGGAACTCAGGAACTACAAGGCAAAATTTGGGAAAATTTTTACAAATTGGGCCTTGTAACCCCCTTCCAGGAAAGAAAAAGCCTGGATAGCTGCTGAACTGGATCCCACTGGACACACATCAGCAGCTCAGCTGCTGTGCCTTATTGAGGGAGGCTCATACTGGCATGAGGATGGGCCAAGGAGACAAGGGTTTGACCGAAGAGGAGGTTGAAGAATACTCTGACTGATTTAGAAAGGTAAATTAACCTTTTTATGTCTCAGATCTCATAAACCAGGCAGGGCACAGCAGAGAAGTGAAGGAAACAGGGACTGCAGGAAACCACACCGAGGGTTCCCCAGAGGGACCCTGCAGGAGGACAGACCTGCACTCCTGGAGGATATCAGGACATCTGAGGCCATGTGAGCTGGTTTTTTAGAGTTTACATCCCTTTAAACAATTCCAGAATGCCTGGTCCTGGTGGTGATGGTTGTTGAGTTAAAATCCTTATTTAAAGTGACCAAATTCAGTATTTGGTCTGTACAACCCCAACCCTAAACAGGGGGAGAAATCCTGTACTCCCACAGAGTCAAAATATTTAGTGATTGTGGGTTACTGGAGTGAAATAATGCAGAGAGTTCCCAAAAATCAGGTTTTAACACTTCCATTAGGGTTCTGTTTAAAGAGCAGTTTTAAAGAGCTTTAGGCAATAAATGCAAAAAGAAAAAAAAGTGTTAATGAATCATTAAGGCCACATCTTAGAATAGTCCTAAGTCAGAAAGTGTAAAAGTTCAAGGTTTGATTAACCTTGTGCTTCACCCACAAATAACTCCCCATTTTTTACATGCAGGGTTTGCATTTGAATTAATAACCAGTGTTAATTATCTGCTCAGAGTTCTCTGCCTTCAGCCCAAATGGTCCTGGACCAGTGAGGAAAGGGAACTCAGGACCTAGAAAACAATAATCATTTATCCAAACTTTTTAATCAAAGTTAAAGGAATTTATGAACTAAAATATGAAGAATACAAGGGACATAAAGTTCTGATATTAGACAGGATGAGTTTTTCTTCTTTCTGTTTATTTTACACCCTACACTGTTCACTGTTTAATTTATGATTATCTTCATTGTCTTCATGGACTTAAATGTTTGGAGACTTTGTTTAATCAGTACCAAATTATATCCAATGCTCCTTAGAAATATGGAACTGAACATCATACTGAGATTTAAAAACTGCAAAAATAAAATTTCAAGAGAACAATTTCTAGAACACTGTGGATTACTAGAAGTTTTTAACACTCAGCTGTTAAGTAGTTTTTAATGCTCAGAATAGGAACCAGAGAGGTTTTTGTTTCTATTATTTAGAAACATCCCTCTTTTCCATTTTTTTTTAATTTTATTTACAGAGGAGTTAATTTTGTAAAGTTAAAATCTGAATCAACTTGTTAAAAGAGTCACATTAATGTTTTCTTCCTCCTGGACCCTCATGAGCAGTATCTGTACCACAATCCAAGTGTACAATTCTCTCTTTTTTTTTTTTTCCTTATTTTGAGGTAGAGAAAGGTTTTATTTGACCAAACAAACATCAGTTGAAAGCTGTGGCTGCTGCACCTCCCCCTGCCCTGCACTCACCTTGTTCATTAATTGGGGAGAAATATTGTTAGAGAAAAACCAGGAAGAGTTTGGCTGATAAAAAACCACTTCCCACAGCCCCCAAAACTCCACAACAACAAGAATTATCAGGATGTACCTTCATGAACAGCCCCAGAGCAGGGAAACCACGGAGACCAACTTCCCAAGAGTCTTCTCCAGCACTGACCCCATGGGATCCAACTGTCCCTTGCTCCACCTCCCGCTCCAGGAGACGTGTCCCAGCAAGGACCCTTGGAAGTGCTTCCCAACTTATCCCAGCCCACTGCAACTGGCTCCAGGAGTGGCTGAGGGGAGAGGGAACAGGGCAAGCTTTGTTTTCTTGGGAAAGGGTTGTGAAATGCCCTTTCCTGCCGCGGGAGAAGCCAACGCTTGGCTCATGGAGACACCTGGGGACAGGCAGCTGTTCCACTGCTGGAAAAGCAGCACAAACCTTGGCTTGGGACACCAAGACCTTCCTCAACACCCCAAATGCAGCACAAACCTTGGCTTGGGACACCAAGACCTTCCTCAACACCCCAAATGCAGCAAAAACCTTGGCTTGGGACACCAAGACCTTCCTCAACACCCCAAATGCAGCACAGCCTCGAGTCTCCTGGGACATCCAGCAGCTCCACGACAAACTACCGCGGCTTGGAGGGGAGAAACCACCCCCAGGTGCCTTTGCAGCTCCAAGGCTGGGTCACAACTGTGTCTGCAGCAGCTCCTCAGCATCAGTCAACCTTTAAAGCTCAAGGGTAGGTGAAGCAGAAGGGGCTGGGGCAGGAGTGGAGCAGCAAAGTGGAAGTAGAGCAGCAAAGTCCTCACAGGTCCCTCAGCGGTGGTGAAGCCGTGGGGTAGAGCAGCACCTGCTCTTTGCAGCCCACTGGCCACAAAGCAGCTAAAAAATGAAGTTGCTTTTTGTCTTTGGGATGGAGATCTGGCAAGAAAGGCTCCAAAGGGTGTAGATGTGTCGGTGTGAACACTCTCTGTGGCTGAGGAGGTGACACAAAGCCCCAGATGTTTCCAGGAAGGATCCCTGGGAGTGAGAAGCAGCTGCATTTGCCCACAGCCCCTGAGAGCCCACGTGAGGCTTCTCGAGCTCCTCTGACTAAAACAGAAACAGCCCCTGGGCTGCCCAGGGCAGGAGGTGTTGGAGCTGCTGGAGCCCCAGCCCAGCTCAGGCTGCAGGTCTTTGGTGTAATTCGACCCACACACCACCAAGGACCAGGCAAAGAACCATAACAATCAGATTTCTTTCCATTTTTAATATTGGGGGGTTTTTCCACCCTGAGCTGCAGGTGTTTCTCTTCCATATCTGACACTTTTCTCCAAGTTGTTCCATCATCCACTGTTTTCCCATTTGTTTTTATCTGAACACAAATCAATGAAGGAAAAAAAAAAAAAGAAAACCCAAGCCCTGAACACATGATTCTAATACATTTTTCCTGCTGTGATAAAATTCCTGATAAAACTTTGCAATACCTCTGGAAAACTCTCTAAAACAAAGAAACATTTTGCTGAGATATTCCCCACAAAGTAGTAATTCCAACACACCCTTACAGTGTTCAAAGCCTGGTTCTGTTTTACCCTGTGGTGCTCTATAAGATTATCTTTTCACTTAACATCAATCTTTAACAGGAATTTATATAGAAAAAATCTCACTGTATTCAAGTGTTTAGTCTGGGACAGGGAAAAAATATTCCCACCAGTCTATCCTGCTTAACATGGAGCCTTTTCCCTTGGAATTACCACCCTATTTTGGGGGATACAGAGACACAGAGTATTTTGGCTGGAATTTTATCTTTGAGTCCCTATTTAAATTGGCATTCAAATGCCTTGAATTTTGAACAGGCTTTTAAAAAGAAAAAGAAAAAAAAAAGAACCCCAATAACTGCTGGAGCCACCAGAGCAGGAAGATTTCAAAATTCCTGTGGTCTGAAACCCATTCAAAGATGAACTGATTGTGGATTGTTTTACGATCTCAGGCTGCCCTGGAAATTGGTGGTGGCGCTACAAGTGTTACAGTGACTTCTGCAGACTGAGGGTGAAGAGAACAGCAAAAAATCCCCTGTTGGTTTTAAGGAAATGGATGAAGTTACAGCTCAGCCTCCCTCAAGCTGCTGCTATGGCATGAAATAAGTGAGGGTCCTGTCAAAGTAAAGCAGGGAATCACGGAGGGGGTTGGGTTGGAAGGGACCTTAAAAAACATCTCATCCCACCCCCTGCCATGGGCAGGGACACCTTCCACCAGCCCAGGTGGCTCCAAGCCCCATCCAACCTGGCCTTGGACACTTCCAGGGATCCAGGGGCAGCCACAGCTTCTCTGCCCAACCTGGGCCAGGGCCTCCCCACCCTCCCAGCCAACAATTCCTTCCCAATATCCATTTAAATCTTCTCTTCTTTCAGTTTGAAGCCATTCCCTGTGCCCTGTCCCTCCATCCCTTGTCCCCAGTCCCTCTCCAGCTCTCCTGGAGCCCCTTCAGGCCCTGCAAGGGGCTCTCAGGTATCCCTGGAGCTTCTCTTCTCCAGGGGAACCCCCCCAGCTCTCCCAGCCTGGCTCCAGAGCAGAGGGGCTCCAGCCCTGCAGCAGCTCCGGGGCCTCCTCTGGACTCTCTCCAGCAGCTCCAGGTCCTTGTGCTGCTGTGGAGAAACCCCCCCAGGGCTGCCCTGCAGGTGGGGTCTCACCTAGCAGAGAAATATCCTTTGGTGAAGGAATTGGCCATAACTGTTGGGGTATAACTTACAGCAATGGCCCAAAGAAACTGCTGCTGCAAAAATTAATAGTAATAATAATAATAATTTCAGAAGAATAGCTGCTGTATTCTACAGAGACATTGGAATGCTGCATACAGGGAGGGAAGACACTCCTCAAACCAGGTGGGATGGGAGTCACCAGGGCAGAGTTGCCTCATGCTCATGCTCAACACTGCGGCTGAAATATGATTTTGTTCTGGGCTGCAACAGGATTTCATTACTGTGTGTTTGGTTTCTTGCACAACACAAGCTTGGTGTGCTCCAAGGGCTGTGCCAAGGCTTTCAGAAACAGCCTTTTGCTGTGTTTATGGGCTACATGGAACATTATTAAGGTTTATTGAACTTTAGTCAGGGATAAGATCTAATCGGCAGCAAATAAGGCAAACAATCAAAAGTATTTATTAAATAGAAACCTGTAACACAATTGAAACATTAATGGAGCCATCAGGAAGGTGTTCTCCCCTGCCCTGGCACATGTTGAGCAAATCCCAGTGTGCAACACCCAGTTGCAGCTGGAGGGATGTGCCCAGCAGTCCCCAGTACACCTGGGCTGTCCTGGGCACCCTGTACTGGGGCAGAGCTCTGCCCTGGGCTGTCCAGGGGATTTGTGGGTGGCTGTAGTGAGGATAACCCTGGTCCTGCATCCCATGGAGAGAGGCCTTGTGGGAGGCACAGGCTGCTCTGAGAGCAACAAACTGGTCACAGGGCTAAAGCCACAGAGCTCCCTCAGGGCTGTGCTGAGGGGCAGAGCAGGGGCAGGACTGAGCTCTGCTCTGGGGGGACCAGGGACAGCAGCCAGGGAAGGGCTGGAGCTGTGTCAGGGCAGGGTCAGGGTGGATCTCAGGGAAAGGTTCTTCCCCCAGAGGGTGGTTGGCACTGCCCAGGCTCCCCAGGGCAGTGGGCACAGCCCCAAGGCTGCCAGAGCTCCAGGAGGGTTTGGCTGCTCCTCTGGGGCACAGGGGGTGACTCTTGGGGCTGGGCCTGTGCAGGGCTGAGGGTTGGACTGGATGGTCCTTGGGGGTCCCTTCCAGCTCAGCAGATCCTGGGATCCTGTGGTAAATGGACACATGGAAACCAGGCAAATTCAAAGCTGCTGTGAAATCTTTCTCCCCCATCTGCACATTCAGCAGTCCCTGGCCAGGCAGGTGCAGGGACTTTGCTCCTGTCTTTTCTCATTCCTGCTGCAGCACCTCCCCAGGGCTTCCTCGGGCTGGGCCTGCAGTGGTTTCATCACGTGCTGCCTTTAAACTCACGTATTGCTCAGCAGCACCAGTGACACTCCAGAAGTGTCTTGCAGAGATGCTTCTCCAAGGCTCAGGGCATGGGAAGCACCACACAGGCCCCCAGAGCTGCTGCAGCCAGGGCTGTGGGAGCAGAGCAAGGAAATTACAGCCATAAAATCATGGAATATCCTGAGTTCGAAGGGAACCACAAGGACCACCCAGTCCAACCCCTGGCCCTGCACAGACACCCCAACAATCCCCCCCTGTCCCTCAGAGCATTGTCCAAACCCTCCTGGAGCTCTGGCAGCCTTGGGGCTGTGCCCACTGCCCTGGGGAGCCTGGGCAGTGCCCACCCACCCAAAACCAGTTCTCTTTCCTCTCCTGCACATTCACCAGCCCTGCCCAACTCCAGCCCAGGGATCCTCTGTTTTTTCTGTCACACCACAGATGGGGAAATTCCCTGGGGCTCCTTTGGTTAAAGTTTTCAGCTTCACACCCCTCTCCAGTTACCAGTGACAACTGCCAAAAATCCCAGTGACATCTCATCTGTGCTCACATTTCCATACACCAAGCTTGGGTGGGAAAACATGGATTTTAGGAAACACTATAAATTATACCACATAGTGTTCGATTTTAAGATGCCAACAACTGATTTTATCAATCATTTCTGAAATATCACTCCAGACCTCACATTCTCCCACTGGTTCATGTTCCACAGGAATGATCCAAACTGGACTTTAGTCATCCTGAAACTCTACAAAGGGCCAGAGCTGTGTGCTCCAGCTTCACCTTCACCTTCCTTTTCTTCCATTGTTCAGCAAAGAGGTTCATCTCTGCAGCCAAATCTGTCCTCACCACTCACTCGTGGTCCCAAAATCTCAGGGACTGCCCCCCATGTAACAAACCTCATGGTCTTTATTCCCTGTGGGAGAAAGGAGGGATAACACATGTGCTGGTTTGGGCTGGAGTGGAGTTAACTTTCTTCTCAGTGCCTGGTGTAGGGCTGGCTTTGGGATTTGTGTTGAATATGGGGTGAAGAATACAGGGATGTTTTTGTTATTTCTGGGCTTGCACAGAGCCAAGGCCTTTCCTGCTTTTCCTGGGGAGGGGGCTGGGGACTGTAGGAGGATGGGAGGGGAATCAGACAGGACAGATGACCCCAACTGCCCCAAGGGATGTTCCAGACCATGTCACATCATGCTCAGGTATAAAGAGTTTGGAAGGAGATGGACCAGGGGAGTGATGGTCTTTGTCTGGCCAGGTCACTGTTAATGAGGGATGGGACCCTGTTCTCCTGGAGGAGCTGAGCACCTGCCCAACCACAGGAAGCAGGAAATTAATTCCTTCTTTTGCTTTGCTTCTGTGAGTGGCTTTTGCTTCCCCTATTAAGGTGTCTTTGCTTCAACCCACGAGTTTTCCCACCTTCACCCTTCCAATCCCCTCTCTGATCCTGCGGCTGTGGGGTGGGGAGTGAGGGGTTGTGAGGGGTCTGGGGAGCTGGATGGGGTGAAACCACCCCAGCCAGCCATGTGGGACTGAGGATGGAACAGGATGGAACTTCCCATGACACCCAGCCATGTGGAATTCACCACAGCACCCGGCCACGTGGCACTGAGGATGGAATTTCCCCACACAGCAGCATCTCTGGCACAAAGCTGCCCCAGCCCACAGCAAACCCTGGCAGTGGAGGTGCCAGCTGGGCATTCCCCAGCCACAGCCACTCCTGTGCCCCTCAGGCAGCTCTGTGCTTCCTCCAGCTGGGACATGGGAACACATAATCCACACATTAAGAAAGTTTGATATTGTTACATCAAAATCCTGCAATCTTAGGCCACAAGTCATGGCTATTGGGCAATCCCTGGGTGGAGACTGTGAAACAAGGATTTCACCTGCAATCTCTCCCTCTGCCTTTTCTCCTGCTGGGATTCTTTTCCCACTGGTAATCCCAGGCTGGAGTTATGTGCAGAGCCTCTGAAATGGTGCAAGGCATCACTTCCCAGAGGAAATGCCACATTTACACTGGCACTGCTGAATGGAAATATTTTTCCAACTGTGCAGAACAAAAATAAGTTCTGTTTTCCAAAGCTTTCCCTGGGTGAGCAAGTCCCACACAACCAGGAGCTTGAGCATTTGGCATCTCATCCTAATTCTAATCTAATTCCATGAGGGTGGGGAGGCCCTGGCACAGGGTGCCCAGAGAAGCTGTGGCTGCCCCTGGATCCCTGGAAGTGTCCAAGGCCAGGCTGGAGCAACCTGGAATAGTGGAAGTTGTCCCTGCCCAGGGCAGGGGGTGGCACTGGATGGGCTTTGAGGTCCCTTCCATAGGCTCCCAATCCCACAAGGGATTCCATGATTTTAATTTAGGCTGAAATGTCCCAGGAGACAAACCACACCTTCATAAAACTTGTGCTCCTGTACAATAATCATGCTGTGATCACACTGCCCAAATACAAGATGTGTGTTAGAAATGTAGATTTTCTTATGCATTCACCTCTTTGGAAGGAGCAACAGTGCCAAAAATATTTGTGGTAATATTTTATTATGTGAAGTTCTGCTTTTATTTCACTGGCCCATGTATGAACAACACAGGGACAAAACATCTTTGCTCCTGAAGTGTTGCTGTCAAAGCCATGGTGTTGGAATTCTGTATTTAATTAATATTTTAACCTCCAGCAGATCATATATGCTGGGCAATGATGTCACCTGAGTCAATAATCTGTTTGCTGCTAATCCAGGACAGTAACAAGAAGTCATTTTAGGCAGGATTAAAAAATTAAAACAAAATCCCTTTCTGATTTCAGGGAAATTCTATTTTCCTCCGTGTGAAAGATTTACCAAAAACCAGATTTTAGGTCATTTCACGGGGCCAATTTTTGAGCCTTGTGAGCTCCAACCCTTTTTCCTTGCTCTGAACCTTTTGAGATGTTGAAAGGGAGATCTCAGGCTGAAGAGGAACCTTAACCTGTCCAGACACACAGAGCCTGGAAAGTCACTCTGTGAGTTAATCACCATGTTTAGAGTTAATTGGGAGGGCAGCTCCAAATTCTCCTGTCGTTCCACTGAGGGTGCAAGGCAAAGTTTTACTGCTGGCCCGAGATTTCTGCACTGTGCAGGGATGGAAAGGCCCTTAATTGTCTCTGCTAATGGCTTTCAGGATGATGAGTGGCTCTCACTTGCTTTTCGAGCAGGAAGACGTCTGTAATTGTGAGACTTATTAATTTCACTTAAAGTGCCAGGGCTGACATCCTGCCACTGTGGGCTCTTAAAACCTCCCTCTTAATTGTTGTAAAGCAGCTTTAAGAGCACTTTAAAATGTCTCTATTTACAAGTTAAAAAAAAAAAAAGAAAAAAAAAAGCAGCCCTATAACATCTTAAATCTCCTGGCAAGATTCCCATTCGTTTGGGTATTTACTAGAGACCAGGTTATTTCCCCCTGGATGAAAATCCATGTACAATCAAAAGAATATTCCCTAAAGTCCCAGCAGAAATGAGTCCTCAATCCAATTTTGAACAATATAAATCAGTGTCTTTGTTTCTGTGATTCCATATGGTGAAGAGAATGAGGTGTTTGTTGCTCAGCTAAGAAGTAGCAGGGCTGTAACTTAGATATTAATGGGTTACATGATATTTATTTAATCTCTTTTATTTTCAAAACTGCCTTCTTTTTTTTTTTTTAGATTGTGAAAGCCAAAGTGGAGCCTCCTCTGGTTCCAGGTGACTTAAATATTTGAGCATTTCCTACGTTTCCCTCCTGCAGAATCCACCTCAGTATCTCTGAAGGTGGTTTTTGAGGCAGCAGGAAACTCAAAGTCATTGGGGTGGGGATAAAACAGGAACCTAACCTGGTGTCTCCCTTCCTGCTCCTCCTCATCAAGGTGCTTCCCAAATCTCAGCCCTTCACTTCCATGGGCTTTGTTCTGCTCAAAATACACCTGCAGCTCAGCAGGTGAAGGGGGGCAGGACCACAAAACCTTCCCCAGCAGCTCCCTGGATCATTGTCCTCTTAGTGCTGTTCATCCTTAAAACATTAATGGTCTGTCAATAGAAAAAAAAGAATGGATAAAGCCTCTAAAAAGGACTTAAAGGCAGTTGCCCAGCCCAAAATTCAGTTTGTCTGAAGACAAGGACATCTTAGAATTGTGGGATCATGAAGGTTCTAAAAGCCCTCAAAGATCATCAAGTGCAACTCGTTGGCACTGCCGAGGTCACCACTGACCCATGTCCCCAGGTGCCACCTCTACATGATTTATGGACACTTCCAGGGATGGTGCCTCCACTGCTGCCCTGGGCAGCCCCTTCCAGGGCTGGACAACCCTTTCCATGAAAAAATTTTCCTAATATCCAACCTGCCCCTCCCCTGGCACAGCCTGAGGCCGTTCCCTCTCCTCCTGTCCCTTGTTCCCTGGGAGCAGAGCCCGACCCCCCCCAGCTCCCCCCTCCTGTCAGGGAGTTGCAGAGCCAGAAGGTCCCCCCTGAGCCTCCTTTTCTCCAGGCTGAGCCCCCCCAGCTCCCTCAGCTGCTGCTGCTGCTCCAGCCCCTTCATCTTCCTTTCTATTATTTCCAGTTTTGTCCATCAAAGATCCAGTTTGATGCAAATCCTTGGTCGCTGCTTTTGGGGATCCACTGCAGCTCTGAGGAGCTTTATTTAATCCATTATTATTGGACAGACTCTGTGCCATTCCTCACTCACCCACTCCAGGAATAACGGGGATTCAAACCCAAAGTGCCCAACAAACAACCTTCCATGACCTCAAAAACTTCCCAGACCCAAAACTTGTTAACGAAGTGAGGGGAGGGTGTGAGCCCCAAATTCTGGGGGAGAAACTTGTTCAAACGTGGATCAAAGGCATCAAACTTTTTGTGCTGCAAAATTGATTTGTGGAAGCAGCACATTTGCAAGGAGTTGCAAATGTTGTGCTGTTGAAAAACGGCCCCATTCCCCAAAGCCTCGCTATTATTTTAAAGCGTAAATAAAAATAGCAGCGTTTTCCTTACACTGGAGAGCTCTAAAACTTCGTCTGGGAAGGATGAAATCCTGCTCTGCAGCTCTAAAATTAAGATTCACGGGTCTCTTTCCAACCTCCAAGCCGTTCTGTGACATAAAATCTGAAACTAAGCGTTTGTTTTTCATTTAAAAGGCCTCATTAAGACCAAACCCGAGCTTCTTCAGCCCCATAACAGCTCTAATATGTCAAACCTAATAGAACCTCTGCACCGCGGGGTGCCTTTGGAGGACACAGAGACATCAAAAGGATCCTGCTGTTTTGCAAGCCCAACATCCTTCTTCCTCCCAGAATCATCATTCCAAGGCAGCAGTTTAGCAGAGGACTTAAACCTGGGCTTGCAACCATTTATCTGCTGCAGGGACACTTAAACACGTGCTAATGGCCACTGAAGTGGCAGCATTTAAATCCACCCATAAAATTAAGCCTGTCCTGGGTCCATTGCTGGGTTGAGCTGCAGAATCAGCTTCCCCATCCACTGCCCTTAATTAAGAGTTACTCTTTGTTTTAATGGATGCTGCACTAGGCTGGGACAGGTTGGGCTTGACTTTGATTTCGTGGCTATTTTGTTGTTTAATAGAACTGTGGAGATCTCGGATGCCTGTGTGAAACGTCATATTTCTATAGATGCAGCACATTATATACTGAATTAAACTTACACCCAGCCCGGGGCAATTTATTAGGGATGGGGCTGGTGGCACCCTCGTGGCTAGAATTGTTCAGAGATCCTGATTGTCAACCTCTGCCTGTTATAACTTTACCAAAATGCAGCTCTTCTGCCTCAAATTTCAAATGGGATTTTCATTTGGAGGTGGAATTCGATTTACTTAATAAATTATACAATTTTATAAATTATTAGCAAGAGGGTGAGGGGCTGTTCAGCCCCCAGAGAGACCCTGAGAGGGGCCCTGCCCAGGGTGTGCCAGAGGCTGCAGGGAGGGGGCAGAGGATGGAGCAGCTCTGCTCGGGGGGCCCAGCAATGGCACAGGAGCAACGGGCAGGAACTGATGCCCAGGAAGCTCCACCTGCACAGGAGGAAGAACTTCTGTGCTGGGCAGTGACCCAGAACTGAGCAGAGACCAGAGAGGGGGTGGAGTCTCCTCCCTGGGGACATTCCAGACCCCTCTGGACACACTCCTGTGCCAGGTGCTCTGGGATGGCCCTGCTGGAGCAGGTGACACCCTGTGGTCCCTCCCAACCTGCCCCATCCTGTGAGAGCAAAGCTCGACCCTGCTCTTTGTCCACAAAGATCTGCAAAGGCAGGGGCACCTTGAGAGGGTCAAGTTTTCTGCCTGGTTTGAATTTTGGGCTCTTCTGTGGGGGATGGGAGCACAGCTGAGGCAGGTCTGGGTGAAGGGGTCAGTGGGATTGAGCTTCAGGATCCTGTTTGGGAAAATCCAGGTGCCAGGGCCATGGGAATATCGACTCCCTCATTGTTCCCATACAAACAGCCTGTGGGATCTACTGGTAGAACCACTGGAAGGTGCTGGTTGGCTCACAGGGAAGGTTCCCCAGGTCCAGGTGAGGAGGGAACAGCCTGCTGTGCTCAGCCACCCCCAGCAGGGACTGTCACAGCCTGAGCCCTTTGATATGTATTTATCACTTCTTTTTATCATCATTTTTTAAAGAACTGCTCCTGTAAGGGAGTTATTTCCTATGTCCAGCCCTGTTTTGCTGTGCCATGTGCTCTGGGATGGAGCAGGGAGGTGGGACCAGATGGGCCACTGTGGTCCTTCCCAAACCTGACCCATCCTGTGATTCCCTGATGGAAAACTGAGGAGGGAACAGCAAATTCTCGTTCTAATGATGCCTCTGCCTGCAGAAAGACACATCTGTGTCACACTGGGAGAACAGCCTTGTCTGGAAAGCAAATCTGTGAATTTTTGACCTCATTTTGACCCTGGCTCAACACCACGAAACCAACTGTGACAAAGGAGAGAGTGCAGAGTGGCACATTTGCTCGGGGTAGCAGCAAATACCACCCTTGTCTTCAGCAGCGAAGCTTTGGTGTGTTTCTCTCTTTGGAAATATTTCACTTTCTTTCTTCTCTGCCCAGTCTTTCCACAGCAGCTCCCGCTTGGAGTTCCTGTTTGTCAATTGTCCCATTTTTTGGCTACGGAATCTCTGAGGTTTCGAGCTGAAGATGGGAAACTTGCACTTCTGTGGTTTGGGGTGTATGAATGTGAAAACCAGGGGATTTTCACTCTGACCCCAAGTCCCACAGCATTCCAGCTCTCCTGCCTGATCCCAGCAGTGTTTATGTGGAATTGAGCCACCACATACCAGGATACCTCCTTTTTCTTGCTTTTATTTTGATTTTTCTGGCTGGTCCTGCTGCCCATCAGATCCTGCAGAGTAACAGTTGAAGACAGCAATGGCTAAGAGCAAAACCAGGGTAATTATACAGTCAGTCAGCCCTCACAGAACTTGTAAACTTTATGATCTGGTGCTTTTATAATGTATTTATAACCCAGGGAAAATGCCTGACTAGAAAGAAAAACCCAGCAGTTCTGCAGTGGGCAATTATGGGTATCAGGAAAAGAAGGGATTTCCAAGAAATGTTTCTTGTTTTCCTTCTCTTTTTCTCTTACACCGGGAAAGTTGTATTTCTTGCTCTCCCTTTGTCTGTTCTATTGAAGGAAAAGGTCATTTTGTGACAAGAGGCTGTAAAATGGAGGCTGAGGAAGCCTGATGCAAACAACTTGTTGGCATCAACACCTCGCTCCATCCCGTCTCTCCTGGAGTTGCTCAGTGCTGAATTCCTCCTTTTCAAGACACTCAGGGCACAATTATTGTGTTTCTTCGATGCCAATAAAGCGACATTTGAAGTATGTGAGAATGATTCAGGCAGGAGATGAGTGAAGTTACTTTCTAGAAGCTGCTCTGCCGCCTCCCCACCCAAAACAAGTGTTAATGAGGGGCTTGGTGACCACAACCGTCATCTTGCACTAATTACTCCTAATTGCTCCCACTTCACAGACCGGGATCTTGAAAGTGAGGGAAGAAAGAAGGGCCAGATCCAACGGGACAGACCCTGGGCCACTTTTCCCAGAGGAGCAAACCCGCTCTGTGCAATCCCAGATGTGACCAGTGATGCTGATGGTTTCAGGCGTTCTGAGAGCTCAGATTTGTGTCCCCAGAGAGGCTCCTGCTGTCACTGCTCCCCTCCCCCTGCCAGGGCTGCTTGGAGTCACTTCCACAGGAGGGATTTCTCTGTAATAAAGGGGTTGGGACCTTGGATTTTGACAGTGGAGGTTCTCTGGCTTTGGGCTTTTGTGGGTGTACATGGGAAAGGCTGAGAACTGGGATTGCTCAGCCTGGAGAAGAGAAGCCTTTGGGGTCACCTAATTGCAGCCTTCCAGGACCTGAAGGGAGCTACAGGAAAGGTGGAGAGAGATTATTTACAAGGATCTGGAGTGACAGGACACAGGGAATGGCTTCCCACTGCCAGAGGGCAGGGATAGGTGGGATATTGGGAAGGAATACCCTTGTGAGGGTGGGGAGGCCCTGGCACAGGTTGCCCAGAGAAGCTGTGGCTGCTCCTGGAAGTGTTTAGGGTCAGGTTGGATGGATCTCTGAGCAACCTGGGCTAGTGGAAGGTGTCCCTGCTGCCCCTGCCTGTGGCAGGGGGTAGAACTGGGTGATCTTTAGGGTCCCTTCCCACCCAAACCATCCTATAATTCTATAAAACCACTCACCGATGAAACAAAATGGGTTTGGAGCTTTTCTATGGTGCTGGGATTAATTTCTCTGACACATTTGACTCCAGCCCTTCTGGAACAAGGCTGCCCACACCACGTCAGTGGTGCCAAGGGTCACACCACAGGTGAGGGCTCAAGTCACCTGCTCAAAGCCACACCCTGAGGCTGTGCCTGGTGCCACAGCTCTGCTGAGTCCAGCAGGGAGCCAGGATGCTCTGCCTCACTCAAGAAGCCTCGAGCATCAATCAGGGCTTTATTTCCAGGCCAAAGCTGTCAGGATGATGGACCATCTGCCCAGTCCCACCTGGTGACACTCCCTGCTGCAGTAACTGTAGCACAACCTGGGCTTGGTTTTGAGGTTTCCAGATGCTTTTTTTGCAACTCCATGGTAATAAAACCCTTCTCTGTTCTTCAACTCTGTGCTCCACGTTGGTTCAGCCTTGATCCAATGTGTAGATGACACCAAAAGCCTTGATGGAGTCAACTTCCAAGATGAGCATCCTGGAGCTCAAAGGACAAAGGGCTGCCCTCAAAGTGGGGGAGAGCCTCACTGAGAACAGATAGAAAACAGGCAGGAGGATCCCTGGCAACATTCCTGTCCAATTAAAGCAAATTTATTGTCAATTTTTCTCCTTGCTGCAGCTCTCTTATTAATTGTTAATGTGGCTGCTGGGAGAGGAAGGGCTGCTGGAAATGGCTGAGAAAAAGAAAATGGAAAAAAAGGAAGAAATGTGTCTGGAAAGGCAGTTTCTGTGCTCGTTCCTGGCTCAGCTCTGCAGGCGCTGGCAGGAAATTCCTGCTCTTGGAACAAGAGGGCAAAATGATGGCAAAGCAAAATAAAATGTGTAGGGTCACTGGGTTTCTAAATTATAGTGCTGTGTACATGTGAAATGCTGGCAGGGAAGGAGACACCATGGGAATGTAAATTTGCAAAACACTATTTAGGAATCGTGAGCTGTTTTCTCTATAAATAGAAGTAATTCTCTGCTTCATATTGAAACACAAAAATGCTGTGCCTTTGGATAATCACTGGGTGTTTTTCTGTCCACAACATGATCCCATCAATCACCTGGACATTTTTAAGAAAACCCACCACTGAATATATGGGAGTAGTGAGTCTGAACTACCAGGAGATGGACAGAACTGAACGAAGAAAGACAAAAAGATGGTGAATATTGGAACTGGAGAATCTGGCACATTATTTGCCAGTGAGGTGGTGCTTCTCCTCCTCCTTGGCTCAGCCTCTCTTGCCTGTTTTCCAGAGGAATAATGTGGTAAAACCCTGGTGGTTTGGGAAGAGAAGCTCAGGTTCCCTGGGAAGCCCCACCAAGCACAGCCCTGCACCGTGTGTTTGCACTCACAGGAGGCTCCTGACCAGGATTGCAAGAGAAGTGAGGGGAGCTGAAATACTCTGAGCATTCCCACAGCTCCCAAAAGTCTCCCAGGCCACAGAGCTCAGACCTTTGCAGGCTCAAGCTTGACTCTTAAGGAAATGCCAGCTGCAAGAGATGAAGCCTGACGTGCAATTGGGCCGTTGCATAAGTTGGGCTCAGTTTACAGAGCTTTCACTTTGCTTCTGGTAATCAACTCTGAGCTAAATCCTGCTCAGGTTGGGCTCCTGCTCCTGCTCCTGCTCCAGGGAGAGCTTGTCCTGGGAGAGGGAAAAGCCCTGAGTTCAGGAGTGGGAGACAGTGAGTGCATTCAAACCCACAACGGGGTCTGAGCGGAGCAGAGAAGGCTCCTCTGCTATTTTATTGTGCAACCTGGGTTTCCAAACCCTCTCCTGCAAAACCAAAATATTTTTCAATTTGGAAAGAAAGCAGCATTCATCAAGCCTTGTGCTACATATCAGAGAAAACCCAGAGCTGCCCTGACAACATCTGGCCCCCTGCCACAGCCTCTCAAACACCACTGCAGGAGTGACTGGGGCTCTGAAAGCCTTTTTATTTAGGTGGCTGCTCTGGGCCATGCTATATATTGAGGTTCCATTTATAGACATTTTACACAGTGTTAATAAATTTACAAAGTGTTAATAAACAGGGGTAATTGTTTGTTAGTGTTTCTGATAGAATCCAACAGGGCAAAATCTCCCTATAAACCGTCTCTGATGTCGTTCTCAGATGAGCACATAAAACGTGTCTGACACAGACACATGTGTAATGTGGTCAGGACATCTTTTAGTCATTAACTCTTTATAACTCTTTTAAAAACAGGACTTAAATGTAAAACTTGCCTTGAATCTGAGCAGCCTGGTGCTCTCTGGGTGTTGGCACTGCTGGAAGATCAAGGTTCTCAGGAGGCTGTGGGGCACCCAGGACAGTAAGTGGGGCTGCAGGAGTCATGGGGAGCACTGGGGTTTTGGGAGAAGGTGCCCAAGGAGGTGGCTTGGACATGATTGTTTCATTTAGAGCATGTCCAGCTCCACTGGTGTCTTTTCAGTCCATGTTGTCTCACCCCACTTTGCTCCTGGCCCCAAAGTTGTTCATCCTGCCCTGGTCTTACCCCTCCAGAGCCACCCAGCCTGTTGTCTACAAGAGGGAACCCAGGACTGTGTGTCAGTGGGGAATGGGACCAAACCACCTCCAAGAATATCCCCAAAGGACTCCTAACCCCCTATGGCTTCTCACCACACCCCAGTGCAGCCATCAGCCAGTGGGGCTGTGCCAGGCAGCAGCAGCTCCAGCAGTTTCTGAGGCTCCTCTCGGATTATTCTGGTCCAAAATTGAAAAAACAGCCAAAGAAACCAGAGGTTCATGGATAGAACCCCAACAAAGTGTCAGGCTCTGGGCAGGAAGGTGGCTGAGCACCTGAGGGAGTGACACAGGGGGTGCTGCAGGGCATCTATGTGTGTCCTGTCAGTGGCTCCAGCTCAGAAGATGTGAGACCATCTCTGGGGGGATTTAAGGCTCTCTCCCAAGACATTAAACCCTTTCCTGCCTTTCCTTTGCTCCCTGTGCCCTGTTAGAGGGTGGTTGGCACTGCCCAGGCTCCCCAGGGCAGTGGGCACAGCCCCAAGGCTGCCAGAGCTCCAGGAGGGTTTGGCTGCTCCTCTGGGGCACAGGGGGTGACTCTTGGGGCTGGGCCTGTGCAGGGCTGAGGGTTGGGCTGGATGGGCCTTGGGGGTCCCTCCCAGCTCAGCACATTCTGGGATTCTGTGAAATGAGTTTGTCCATCCACATTCACACCCCCCAAGGATCCCAGAATCCCACTGTCCTTTGCAAGCATTGGTTCCTGCTGGTACCAACACTCCTTTTTGGGAGAGATGAAGATGCTGAAAGGCAGAAAAGAAGTGAAACAGCCTTTCCAAGTCACCCACAGCAGCACCGGGGATGCCCCATCCTGCCATTCCCACACACTTATTAAGGAACTTTGCTTTCCTGATGCTGTTTCCCTCTCAGATAATTCCATTTCCTACTGGTTTCACTCACATGTAACAGGAGTCCCTCCCTGGGGGAAGCTGCCCTTCCTTTCAGCTTTCCAAGAAGTGTGGTTTTCTAATTTTGGGCCCCATGCATCTGGGAAGAATTGGGTTTTAAGGAATCTCGTCGGGTTTCTTTAACTTTTCAAGATGAATGGTCTCCACTGCCCCACAGAGACTCATCTGTGCCAGAGCCTCTGAATTCCTTCCCATGAATCCTCGTGGATTACAATGATCCCTTTGCAATGGGGCAGATTTTGGGTTAAATTCCCCCTCCACTGCCGTGTGTCATGCAAGGCTCTGTGTGAGCAGAATCGTACCCAGACAAGAGAATTTATAACATTTTCCTGCATGGAATCCACAGGGCTTTGTGACTGTGAATCCCATGATGGATGGGGCCTTAGGAATTCTTCAGGAGCAGCAGGCATTTCACAGCTAGGAGCTGAAGGAGCCTGGATGTCAGATTCTTCCACCCTGCCCATCTTGTGGCATCTCCCACATGATGAGCACCAACCTCCACTGGTGGCAGAGGATGGAAAATATTTACCAGGTATCCTCTACTCTTTTTTTTTTCTGAGACCAGGCCAATCTTATTCCCACCTAAGTATTCTCTGCTGGTTTACACTGTTTCATCCCAAAATGCACACTAAGCTCCCTGCACAAGGTTTCTGAGGCCCCTCTCCAGCAGCTGAGAATGTAATTAATTATTTAAACAGGGCAATGTGGTTAACTAGATTTAAGAACAGGAGCTGGCAGGCTCAGATCTCCAGCCTTGTGTTGAGAGCATCAATTTTGCACATGCCAGGAGAGGCTCTGGGAGACCAGCTAGAATCCTGCTGCAAGAAAAGGGCTGTCTCTGGGAGCACAGAGCCCTGACAGGGCAGAGGCTGCACCTCCCTGAAGCCAGAGGTGTGGGAAGAGTCTGTTTTCAGCCTGGGGAAGCTGCAAATCTCTCATGAGACTGAGGAAAAAACATCAGGGCTCTGGACATTTGCACCCCCAGCAGGGAAGCGGCTTTTCTTGGGGTGAAATGTATGGAAAGGAGGGGAAACTCCCTTTGATTTCCTGCTGGCTTGGCTGGCTGCCCTCAGCCCCGGGCTTTGCTGCATTGCAAAACTTGGATCGTTTTTCCATGGTGGGGAAGCAAATCCTTCCAGCTGCTGGGATAATCTCCTGCCTGTGCTGTTCCCCCAGAGGCAGGAGCCAGAGATGCTCTTGAGGGGGTTCCACTTGGCAAAGGGAGGATCAAAAAGCGAGGGGAAGGAAGGGAGAAAGAAGAAAAAGAATTTCACAGTTGCAAAAAACTCGCTTGGAAACGCCAAGTGCACCCTGGTGACCCAGGAGAGAGGCTCCTCAGTGAGAATGAGCTGAAGAATTCAGCAGAGATCCATGAAAAAAACCCACTGCAAACCCTTTCCCCTGCTTGCATGGCTTTTTAAGGCAAACCCTGAGTCCCATGTGGAGCTGTGTGTGTGGCTGTGCCCTGCAGTGCCAGCCTTGCCCTGCTCCCAGGCAGTGCTGAGAATTCCTGACAGCTCCAAAGCTCCAAACAGCTCCACAGTTTGGGGAAGGACCCAACACCACCACAGCTCAAATGGGATCCCCCCCTTCCCTTGAAAAACATGACCCCAGGAAAAACCAGAACAACCCCCTTTAGCAGGAGGAGGGAGGACAGACGAAGTTCAAGGGGCCTTGGAGGGTCTCTGTGCTGCTGCTCAGCCACCAGAGCAGCTCAGGGTGACAACAGTGCTGTCCTGGCACCAGCTGCCTGTGCCTGACCCTGAAGGGAAATGGGATTTGCTCTGTTTGGGGCTCACTTTGCATTTCTTTGCCTTTCACAGCCCAGTTCATGAGTCGTGGGGTGAACTTTTTGCAGTGTGGATGAACAGGATCATCATCTCTCTGAGCTGTCAGAGATCACAGAATCCCAGGATCTGCTGAGCTGGGAGGGACCCACAAGGCCCATCCAGTCCAACCCTCAGCCCTGCACAGGCCCAGCCCCAAGAGTCACCCCCTGTGCCCCAGAGGAGCAGCCAAACCCTCCTGGAGCTCTGGCAGCCTTGGGGCTGTGCCCACTGCCCTGGGGAGCCTGGGCAGTGCCAACCACCCTCTGGGGGAAGAACCTTTCCCTGAGATCCACCCTGACCCTGCCCTGACACAGCTCCAGCCCTTCCCTGGCTGCTGTCCCTGGTCCCCCCAGAGCAGAGCTCAGTCCTGCCCCTGCTCTGCCCCTGCCCAGGGAGCTGGAACTGCACTGAGCTCTCCCCTCAGGCTCCTCTGCTCCAGCTGAACACACCAAGTGCCCTCAGTTGGTGCTTTTATGTCCCCTCCAGACCCTTCACCATCTTTGTGACCCTCCTGTGGACATTTTAACAGTTTTCTATTTTCTGGTGATTCATGCTGATTTATGGTGAATTCTTGCACATCTCCAGCACTCGATGAAAATTAATGGCTTTGGGGTTGGAAACGAGCTGTCACCGACCCCCTTAAACAGAAACCTCCTCCCAGGACCCATCATCTCCCCGGGCACCGTGTCAGGCAGCAGAAGGGCTGGAACTTCAGGGCAGTAATTCAGGGCTGGAGCTGCGGGGTTGTCCTGCCCCCTTCCTGCCCAGCACAGAGCGTTTCCTCCAACCTGGTGATGTCATGGCAGCTAATGGGCTTTAATTGTGCCTTTCCACTTAGCAACAATAAGCTGAGAGCTCATTATGCACCAGCCCTGCGGCTGTTGAGAACAGCCCTGGCTCCTCACAAATTCTCTGCCGGGTTTAGTTTTCCCTCAGAGCCCAACAAAAGCAACGTGGGGTCGGTTCGGGGGGATGTCCTGCAGCAGGAGGAGGGTGGGAGTGTTTGGGGGTGACCAGGGAGAAGAGGGAGATGCTTGCCCGGATTCATTTCCTCCCTGGTTTGTGCCTCTGGGAATTTAGTTAGAATCATAAAATCACACAATCAGTAAGACTGGAAAAAATCTCCAAGGTCATCGAGCCCAACCTTTGACCAAACACCCCCTTGTCAACTAAACCAGCCCACTGAGAGCCACAGCCAGTGGCTTCTTAAGGTTTCTTAAGGTTAAAGGTGACTCTAAATGCATTTTCTTTCGAGAATTTTTTCCAGTTGCCCTCTGAATCCATGTAAATTTTAAGCACTTGTAGCATCCCAGTTGTGCTGGGAGGTTTTCCAGCAGCTCCTTGGTCAGACTGGGGCTGCTCACTTCCATTTCCCTGAAGGATCTTCTTGGAGCTGCTGGGGAGGGAGAGGGTCAGAGACCCTGGAACTGCAGAGACCCTGGAACTGCAGAGACCCTGGAACAAGGCAGGGAAATGAGAAGCAACTGGTGAAAACACCAGCACAGTTGGGGTTGGGGGCATTTGGGTCTTGCACAGGATCCCAGGGGATCTGGGAAGGGGCAGGTAAGACCCATGGCATGTTAAAAAATGTAAAACTGGGGTAAGGGAAAATATCTTGAGCTGCTTCTTTTTCACCCTCCGGTGTTTGGGGTTGTTTCAGGTGTGACATCCCTGGAAAAGGCTTTGGGAAAGGCTGAGGTGGGGCCCAGATCAGCTCCCTGGAGCAGCCCCACAGCAGGGCTGGGGCTGTGCTGTGCTGGGGGCTGACCCAGATCCAGCATTTATGGGCTGCAGGGTATTTTTTGCCTGGAATTCAGCCCAGGGCAACCCTTCCCTCGCTGGAGGGTTCAGGAGGGTTCAGCCAAGGGTCTTGTGTGCACCACCTGGTGCTGGACCAGCCTTTGATGTGCTTCTGCTGCACCTTGGGGCAGCACCAGTGGACCTGCCCTGGGTGCTGTGGCAGAGACTCTGCTGCAGCCTCTGGGCACCCCCTGAATCACCCCCTGGGCCATGGGGCCTCCCTGCTGGCACAACTGCACTGAGAGGGAGGAGAAAACCCTGGGTTGTCCCTCCAGCCTGGTCCTGAGGGACACAGGGACACAAAGATCCATCACATCAGGAGGGGTTCATGTCGGGCTGGGTCCCTGTGGGCTTTGATCCCCTCTCACAGGAACCTGAGCACATGTGCTGCTGTGTCCCACATTCATACCCCTGCCCTGCTGACACCACAAGGTGCCTTTTAACCCAGATAAAAGCACAATGTTCTCCTCTGAACCCAAAGCTGAAGGAGAAAGATCCTTGGAAACGGAGCAAGCGTGGAAATGATGACAGATCACCCGAGTTTTTGAGGTCCTGCTCGTTGCAGCTGCCCCTCAAACCATGCCATGGCATCAACAACCCCCTGTCTGCCTGCCTGGCCCTCAGCAGGCTCCTGTCACCCCACAGGTCATGCTCTGGACACCAGTAAATGGATTGGGAGCTGCCTCCTGGAGTATCCGAGTGGGGGGAGTAGAATGGATGGCTCTGGGCTGACGTGGCTAATTGGATTAGGGAGAGATAATGTAATGATTTGGAAGTAATGAGTTGCTGGATGGCTGATCCCAGCAGAGAGTCTGGTGGTGGCACCGTGCCAGCGGGAGCAGGTCCTGCCAGTGAGATCCCACTTGGAGCCTGACAGGGAAGCAGGGGTGGCTTTGGGACATGGCAGGAAGCTCCAGGGCTCGTTCTGATCTCATTTCATGCCCTCATGGCTCCACAGTTCCTGATTTACACCAGTATCACTGAGACTCTGGACATTTAATTGGCCATCCAGCCTTTGCTGAAGCTGTGGAGCACCTCTGTGGGTTGGGGGAGATCCCTGGGCACTGAGAGCCCTCAGCTCTCTTCTTGCTCCTTGTGTAAACTGCACCCTGAGGGGTACCAAGGCTCCAAATTTTGAGGTGTTATACTGAAGTGTGGGGGGTTTTTTGGGGGTTGAAAAGGGGGTTTCTAGGCCATAAAACCCGAAAGATGAGCTTGGATGCCTTGAGTGGTTCTTTTCCCACCTTGCAGGTGCCTTCCCACTGCTCTGCAGTGAGCACAAGGCTTTCTTGGCCAGCAGGGCTCTCCCAGTCTGCAAACCCACTCATTTCTTTGTATTCCTGCACCTGAGAGTCTTGAATTCCATTAAAAAATTAATCCTGACGTGATTTCTGCTGTTTCTGGTGTGTTTTCTAATCCAAGCAGGATTTTTGCACAGCAGGAGGTACCTTGGATGACTAAAAATCTCCCAGGAAGGGGGAATGACCCCACTGGGTTTCACTGCAGCTCCTGCACAGGAGGACCAGGAGAACCAAGGAGGAACCCAAAATCCTGGGCCTGGGCTCCTGCCTGAATCAGCAGCTGCCCCTTGTGCTCCCAGGCAAGGTTTCCTCCCCGTCCCAAAGAAAGATTTGCTGTGATCCACCAAATAAGGTAAAATAACAAAGCATTCTCTGCAGGGCTATTATTAACTGTGCTCTCTGAGTTGTGCCAAAGCCAGGGATTAATAGGCAACCAAAGAAAACAAGTCTGCTGAAGATCTTGAAATGTCATTTCATCCATCCACCTGTCAGAGGAGGCTTATTTGTGACTATTTATTTCTGAGACCTATGTCTGCACTGTACTTTAAAACCTTTGGTGAGGGGGCTACCAGGGCCACCCCAGAAAATTCCCTGTGCCCAGCAATTCCCTGTGCCCAGAAATCCTCCAGTATTACATTATTTTCCTAAACCTGCCCTGTCTTGTCTTGTCTTGCCTGCCTGCACATGGAGCACCTGTTCCACCCTCCCTCTTTCTGGTGGTCCTTTGTGCACTGGAAATTGCTGTTGTGCCTTCCCTCAGCCTCAATATTTTTGACTGACCAAGGTCATTTAGAGCTCATCGTGCTTGAAGCTTAGAGTTATAGAATCACTGAGGTTGGAAAAGACCTCCAAGATTATCAGATCCAACCTTTGACTGGATCCCACTGTGGCCACTGAACCACGTCTGGAAGTGCCACATCTACTTGTTGTTTGAACACATCCAGTGATGGTGACTCCACCACTGCCCTGGGCAGCCCTTTCTAACACTTGGACCCTCTTTCAGGGAAGAAATTTTCCATAATATTGAACCTGAACCTCTCTTGGCACAACTTGAGGCCATTTCCTCTTGCTCTGTCTCTTGTTACCTGGGAGAAGAGGCTGATCCCCCCCTGGCTTCAGCCTCCTGTCAGGGAGTTGTAGAGGTTGAGAAGGTCCCCCCTGAGCCTCCTTTTCTCCAGGCTGAACAACCCCAGGACCTTCAGGTGCTCCTCGTCAGACCTGTGCTTCAGACCCTTCAGCAGTGTTGTTGTCCTTCTCTGGACACCTCTGGATAGGTGTCCTTGCACCTGCAACAGGTGTATTCCCTTCCCTTCCCTTCCCTTCCCTTCCCTTCCTTTTCCTCAGTTGTTGTGATTTCCAGGGAAGAAAGAAGCATCAGGAGCTCTGTGCTGTTGGATCTCCTCAGGAACACCACGGTGCAACTTCCCAGTGCAAGAACTAATGAGGAGAAACTTGTTTGCCCTGCATTGCTCAGTCCCAGGAGGGCAATTCCTGGCTGGGGTGGTGCTGCCACACTTATCCAAGACACTGCTGCACACTCAGCCTCCAACCTGGGAAAACAAAATGTGCTCTTGGAAGTTTTCCTCACACTCCTCAGGGGCAGAGGAGGGATCCTACACCCTGGAGCAAACCCTGAGTACCTGCGTGCACGGGGGTGCAGGAGCAGAGCAAGGCACTGGTTTTCCTCAAGGGAAGGTGCCAGGTTTGTTCCTTGAGACCTGGACTCAAAGCTGGCAGGAGAAGAAGGGCTTTCCTTACCTGAATCCAGAGTCTGTGCTGGTGTAAAGTGGATGAACTCCTGGGAGGGACTGGCTCTTCCTCACCTGTGAATGAAACGGGGGCTGCAGCAAAGGAAACCATCATTATTTACATCCCTGGATTTGCAACAGAGCTTCCCCCAGCAGGCTGAGTGATTTATCTTCTGAAACAGAGAATTATGTTATTGTTTCTGTTTACCTTCACCTAACAAAGAGCTGAGCTGGCACTGCTTGAGGCCTATTCCTGATCTGTACTTGCTAGAAGCTGTTTTGACTGAATTTTGCAAAGCTGTTAAACAAGTCTTTCATCTAAAATGAACAAATTAAGCAAGTTTTTTAACTACTCTGCCCAGTTGCTGCATCGACTCTCTTTGTTCTGGGACACCCAAACCTTTACATCTTCCCTGGTTAGGACACAGAACAGATCTCCTGTCCCTTTGCTGGCCAAGGGACACAGGGATGGAATTAGAACAGTGACTGTCCATGTTAATGGGAGTTACTGGTTTGTATTTATTGATTTCTTATGTTGCTTGCAACAGCACAACCTTATGAGGTGACTGTCCAGCCCATAGAGGGTGAGGGCCAGGAAAGAGGAAGAAAAGTAAATAACTTTAAATAAACTTGGGAACAGCTGCAGCTTGAACCTGGGCTGTCACTCACAGGCTGCACGAGGTGTGTCCATCGCTTCCCTTTTCATGGGAACACCCCCCTTGCTGGGCTTGTTGCTGCAGTGAAGCACAACTTGGTCCCATCCTGTTCCTCTTCCTCATGTCAAGTTTTGGGCTGAAAAGCCCCCTGGGGTCCCTGTTTCTCTGCCTTGGCTACAGATGGAGTCTGAGGAGGGGTGAGGGGCAGAGTCCATCAGGGGCTGCAGCTCCTCCTGAGGGGCAGGACTGAGCTCTGCTCTGGGGGAGCAGGGACAGCAGCCAGGGAAGGGCTGGAGCTGTGTCAGGGCAGGGTCAGGGTGGATCTCAGGGAAAGGTTCTTCCCCCAGAGGGTGGTTGGCACTGCCCAGGCTCCCCAGGGCAGTGGGCACAGCCCCAAGGCTGCCAGAGCTCCAGGAGGGTTTGGACAACGCTCTGAGGGACAGGGTGGGATTGTTGGGGTGTCTGTGCAGGGCTGAGGGTTGGATGGATGGTCCTTGGGGGTCCCTTCCAGCTCAGAACAGTCTCTCATTCCATGATTCTCCATCCATGTGGCTCCCACATCTTTGCTCTCGTGTTGATGCTGCTCTGAGATCCTGCTCACACACAACATCTACATCCTGGGTCAGTCCCTTTAAGACTTTCCACCTCACCCACCAGTTTCCCTTTCCAAATCTCCCACCAGCTTCTCCCTCACTGCATCTCTTCAAAATCTGCTGACAGTCATCTTGTCCTTATCTCTCAAACCACCCAGAGTGGTGTTTGTGGGCAGGGTTGACTCAGGAACGAGCCAGACACACGTTGATCTTGTCACCTGGGAGAAGGCACCTCTAAAAGAAGGTGGCTCTCTGAGTCCTCTGCAGTTTTCCTGCAGTTCCTCAGAGATATTTTTAAGCCAGGAGTGAAGGAAACTGAATTTTAAATGGCAATGCTGAGCATGCAAGAGAGTTTCAAAATTCAGCTGTTCTCATCCTTAGGAAAAGGAGAAGCCAGAAAGCTGATCCCAGAGTTATTCCCGAAAGATGATCAGCTTTGATTGTCCTCCAGTTACAAGGAAGAAGCTGCAGACACAGATGCTCAACTGAAAGTCCCTGCCTGGAGTGTCCCCACCAGGTATGGATGGTGTGGATTCCTAAGGTAACTAAACTTTAATATTTCCAGGCATTTTAAAGACAGTGAGGTCTTAAATATGGGATTTGTGTCTCGAAACCCTCAGGCAGGTGGGGAGTTGGTGACACACTGGGTGAAGATGCTCCCAACCTTTCCCTCAGCCCACAGAGTGAAATATTTAGAGAATCACAGAATCAATTGTGTTGGAAAAAGTCTCTGGGCTCATCAGAGCAGGTGTAATTTAGCAAATGTCCTCTGCTCCTCTTCCTTCAGACCACCAAGGGCAGATCTCACCCCTGTGTCTGATGAGCCCCAAAAACTGCCCATTTCCCAGTGAATGATGAACTCAATCTTTTCAGATTATCTGGAGGTGATTCATGATCCTGGGAATGGATGGGAATTCCAGGGATGTCACCACTGCTGTTCAGCCCATAAACAAGCTGTGATGGACATAAATGCAGCTCTGAACAATAGTTCAACACGTCCACAGGCAGGAGGAAAAACCAAAGAGCTGCCAAAACCCACTGGTGGCTTGATGGGAAGGTGGTTTGGCTTCCCCAATATTTGTGGGAAGCTGCCCCATGCAGGAGGGGCACTCAAAAGGAGCAAACAAAGACATCATTTTTCATTACAGTAATATCACATTAAGTCACAACTTAGAACAAAACAAACAAAAACACACACACAAAAAAACCAAACCAGAAACCCCCACCCAGATTGTTTTCAAGCAGCACTTTGACATTGAATCTCTGGAAATGGAAACCAAGGGTCACCACCTCCATTCCCAATACATTCTGCTACTGCAAATCCTTTGTAATGCCCAGAAAAAGGTGAAGAAATACTCAACTTTTAATTTCTTTTCATGTTTATTTTGTGTAAAATCTTGGCAGAAATTCTTTGCCAACGTTCCAAAACTCACCAGAGTTTCCTTTGTGAGAGTTGCTGACTCAAATGAACATCTTCTTACTGAGAAATGCTTCACCTGCCTGAGCACATTTAAACAGATGCCATGAGATATAAAATATATACAGCTGACATTGTGCCATGAGGGTGTCCTCTCTGCAGCAGTGCCAGAGAAAGCACAGCTGAAAATACATTTATTCCTTCCTCACTACCTTTCAACCTCCCTCCCTTCCTTTCTTCTTTATTTTTCTCCTTTCCTTCCTTTCTCCCCTCCTTCCTTCCCTCCTTCCTTCCTCCCTCCCTTCTTCCCTCAGATCTCAGCAGTGGATCCAGCCCCTTCCTGCCTGTGGGATTTGGGGGTCTGAAGACACTGCTGTGGCCAGGACTGTCATGTCACCCAAAATATTCCAATATGTAGGACCCAGAACATCCAATCCCTCACATTTATGTGAATCCCAGAATCCTTGAGGTTGGAAAAGCTCTCCCAGCCCATGGAGTCCCCCCTGTGCCCCATCCCCACCTTGTCCCCCAGCCCAGAGCTCTGAGTGCCACATCCAGGCCTTCCTTGGGCACCTCCAGGGCTGGGGACTCCAAACCTCCCTGGGCAGNCCATCCCCACCTTGTCCCCAGCCCAGAGCACTGAGTGCCACATCCAGGCCTTCCCTGGGCACCTCCAGGGCTGGGGACTCCAAACCTCCCTGGGCAGCTGTGCCAGGGCCTGACCACCCTTTCCATGAGGAAATTCCTGCTGATGTCCCACCTGAACCTCTCCTTTTGGACAATACTCTCAGGCACAGGAGGTGACTCTTGGGGCTGGGCCTGTGCAGGGCTGAGGATTGGACTCGATGATCCTTGTGTGTCCCTTCCAACTCAGGATATTCCCTGATTCTGTGAAAACTTCCTTTTCCAAGGCAGCCAAAGGGCTCCTGCCCCTCTAGGACTGGAGGCAGCACCAGAGACACAGGCAAGGAAAAGTGTGTTCTTGTCTCCTGCACCTCAGCTCATATTTAATCCCTTCTCCTCCCTCCACAAAGGGTTTGATTCTTCTGTGCATCTGAGTGAAGCAAAGCTCTCCATCACATTGAAATGCGAGGCTTCCTCATTAGAATTTAATTTGCACCGATAGAGAGGAAATTATCATGTCAGAGCAGAGAAAAGACAGGACAGAAGCTTTTGGATAAATTGTACCAAGCACTTTTAAAGGCTGAAAAGATGGTTTGGCTCGTGGGGGCTGATGCAGGGCTTCAAAATGCCCCTCCAGGGAAGGGACAGATGGCCCCAGTGCCAGTGTGAGCCCTTCTTCTGTTTTCTGCCTAGCTGTAGCAGTTGTCATGGCAACCCCCATTACAACAAACCCCACAAATACATTTTCAATTAATTCCTGAAAAATCCAAGCAGTGGGACGTGTTTCTCAGGAGAGATGGTGACACCTGCATTGGCATTTTCGGGGTGGGTGTTGTTCTCCTGCCAGACACTCCACGTGCAGCAGGTGAGAGCTGTTCCTGGCTCTGACACGTCTCAGGAACAGGGGATTTGTCATCTGGGAATGATGTTAACCCTCTCCCAGCCCTCCCAGTCAGGAGATCCCAGAGTGGGGAGGCTCGGAGTGGGAAAGCTCCATGTCCATCACATTCTATAAAGGACAGAGGCAGCACTTCCTTAACAGAGTTGCCAAGACCCAGTGAGACCAAACACCAAACCAAAAAGGTATTTTGGTGCCTCGTTCCCATCTGGAAGCTCTGGAGTGGCACAGTCAAAGCCCCTTCAGCTGTGAGTGGCCCAGGGACTGAGGGAAAGCCACCTCCACAGGCAGCCAGAGCTGGGCTGGAGCCCTGATTCATCCCTGGCTTGGGCTTTTCTGTCCTTCCCACCTGCATTTCTGCAGCACCATGTCCAGACCTCATCATTTGTGCAGCTTCATTTTGCACATTATTTTATTTCTTGTCACTTCCTTCTCTTTTTCAAATCCTCTGCTGCCTTTAAGCATGTGATTCCTCCTTCAGAAAGACACACTGAATAATTGCTCCATGTCTCCCCAAAGTGTTCCTCCCCTCACGTTGCCACATATTTCTGGAGAAGGAATTTTGTCAGAGATATCCTGAATTCCAGAGCTCCCTCACTTGGATGTCTCCAGTGCTCTGGATTTTGTTTCCCCATTCCCCCTCTTGCACTGGGAAAGGATTATCTTGTTCAAGGCCTGGGGATGTGGAGATCTGGGGAAGGAATATTGGAGTCCTTGAAGGAAAAAAAAAAAAGCAATTACTGGTGCAAGGCCCATCCTGGGGTGAATCAGAGCACTTTGGGGCTGCACACACTGAGCAGCTCCTCAGCTTTTGCTTCCAAATCCTTGGCTTCCCACATCCTGACTACAGGCTGGGACAGGACTGGGGCAGGTCCCCCTCCCTCACACCTCCATCTCCACAGAGCTTTCCCTGAGCTCCAGAAAGCCTCAGGCAGCCTTGGATTCTCCAGAGCTGGGAAAGGGATGGTGCAGGGAGCCCAGAGATCACAGGATCCCAGGATGTGCTGAGCTGGGAGGGACCCCCAAGGCCCATCCAGCCCAACCCTCAGCCCTGCACAGACCCAGCCCCAAGAGTCACCCCCTGTGCCCCAGAGGAGCAGCCAAACCCTCCTGGAGCTCTGGCAGCCTTGGGGCTGTGCCCACTGCCCTGGGGAGCCTGGGCAGTGCCAACCACCCTCTGGGGGAAGAACCTTTCCCTGAGATCCCCCCTGACCCTGCCCTGACACAGCTCCAGCCCTTCCCTGGCTGCTGTCCCTGGTCCCCCGAGAGCAGAGCTCAGTCCTGCCCCTGCTCTGCCCCTGCAGGCTGAGAAGGACTCTGAGCCCTGGGGTGCTGCCAGCTGGGAGGGCAGCCCAAAGCCTGGCCCAAGTTCAGCATTGCCTCTGCTAAACCACCCCAGGACCAACAGGAACCACCCAAACCCTGCTCAGGGACACTGTGGGTTTGTGGGCAACCCTGATGAATTTGAAGCTCAGCTCCAAATGAGAGGAAGTGAACAGAGAAATGCTGAAGGAGGCAGGAGAACCTCATGGCAGGGTGAGGGTGGCACAGCCTTTAACTTCTGCTCTGCAGCTCAAGGGCTTCTCCTTTCAAAGCCCTACCTTACCTACCTTCCAGGCAACATTTCAAAGCATTTTCCTCTATTATTCACTTTTCTTAATAAAAACATATTTGAAAAATCCCATACAGAAAATGAAATTACTTGCCCTTTTCAGGCCTATTCATTCCCAATGGTTTTGTCCCAGAATAAACACAGACATGTTTTGTTGTGAAAGGAGATTAACTCCAAAATCTGCTTCCTGGCTTTGAAGGCTGCAGACCAGCATGGCTTTTGTTATGAGCTAGTCATTAGACTGAGTGACATATAGAAGGAATAATTGCCTGGCATGTTTGAGGGTTGAAGGATGTTAATTAAGAAGTCAAATGTTTGTTTTTCCTCACTCTGAACAAAGCAATCCCAGGGCTGGTGTTGTGCCGGAGTTTTGCTCCCGAGGGGCAGGTCTGGGCTCACTCTCCAGAGGTTTTGGGAATGTGAGTGTCTGCAGCAGGTCTGCTCCCACCAGGTCATGTTCCTGGGGTGGATCCTGCAGGAACATCATGGGAGCAGCCACAAATCATGGGAACTTCAGCCAGAGGAAGCTCTGGATTCTGCCCTGGGATGGAGCAACCCTGGATGGAGGGACAGACTGGGAATGAGAGGCTGGAGAGCAACAAGCTGGGAAAGGGCCCTGGGGGTCCTGGTGGGTGCCAGTTGTCCCTGAGTCAGCAGTGCCCTGGCAGCCAGGAGGGACATCCCTGTCCTGGGGNCAAAGGAGGCAAAGAGATGGGGAAGGGCCTGGATTTGGAGCTGTGTGAGGACACTGAGGGCACTTGCTGTGTTCAGCTGGAGCAGAGGAGACTCTGAGGGACAGGGTGGGATTGTCTGTGCAGGGCCAGGAGTTGGACTTGTGGGTCCCTTCCAGCTCAGCACATTCTGGGATTCTCTGATCAGACTGGGGAGCTCCGGAGATCAAGAACAGACCCCAGGAAGATGTGACACCACGATGAACACGAGGGCTGCACTGGCAGCTGCTGATACAGAACCAAATCCTGCAGCATGACTCACTCCCACCCCTGTGCCCATCACCCTGAGGGACTTTGGGCACCAAGCCCAGCACATCAACCCCCTCCCTGGGCCATTCCCCTCCCTGTCCCACTTGCTGAGGACTCTGGAGTATCACAACTCATTTTCTGCTCTATTGTCTGTCACTATTTATTTACCTGCTCTCCACTCTGCCACCATTCCACCTCTCCTGGCTCTCCTTTGTGCAGCTCCTCAGGTTCAAGGTTTGATAGCAGCAGCTGCCAGGAAAGGAGAATACATCAGAGAGGATTGGCCTTGTGGGAGCTTGGAGAATCTGGAGAGCAACCAAGCAGCAGCATCATCTCCCCCTCAGTCTCAGCCACACAGCACTGACACAGGGGGTTCTGAGGGGGCTGCAGAGCTGCTTGTTTCCAGGGAATAATAATAATAATCAGGGGTATGGCTGCCCTGCCAATGCAGGAGGACCCTGGTAAGGCTGGGTTATGTAGTGCCACGCTCTCCCCAGGGCACCAGAACAGCAGAGAAGCTGGAGGGACCTTTCTGCAGGGACAGAGTGACCCTTTCTGAGGGATGGATCTGGCACTAAACTCAGCCCAGCCCACCTGTGACGTGTGAGGGACAGTGTGGGCCTTGCACACTGCTGGGAAAATGTGCCCTGCAAAAGGGGACAGGAGCATCCCATGATGGGCCACAGGGTGTCACCTGTGTGGGAAGATGGGTTTGGGGGGCAGAGGATGCAGCTCAACATGTCCTGGCTCCTTGTGAGACACCTCCCGGGCCAGGCACTGGCGAAAATCCCTGTGGAGTCAGTGTTGCTGTGTCAGGGGAAGTGGAGGGATGTTTTGGGGTGGGGGAGGTTCCTCCTCCTTGAAGAAGAAGACAAGGATGGTGCCTTGGATCTGTCCCTTTCAGTATGTTTTTCCTCTCCCACCCATCCAGGCCTGCTCTCACTGGTGACACCCCTGTGACACCAGCCCAGCTCTCACCAGTGACACCCTGTGACACCTCCCAGGGCCTGGACTGGGCAGTGGGGCAAGAAGGAAAACACAGCAGGGCCAAACAGGGCAGCAGGGAGCAGGTGGGAGCAGCACAGGGCCCCAGAGAGCACCATGGATGTCACTGCAGCTCTTGGATCATCACTTTGGTGACACATCCATGAAATGCTACAGGTTTATGGCACCAGCAGCCAAGAGTGACCTACAGGTACAACCCCTGGCTCTGAGCAGTGACCACAGAGCTCCTGTGCTGATTTATGAGCACAGTTCACTGACCTGAGAGGTTTGTTGTTTATCCAAGCTGGAAGCCAAGAGGGAGGGAGAAAAAATTATTAAACTACCCTGCAGCAAATCCTGGTGGGCACTGCAGGACAATCCTTGGGCTTGAAGGCATTGGAGCCAAGAATCCCA
>VYXB01005774.1:393012-404018 GCA_013397135.1 Pachyramphus minor
GGGCTTGGAGCAACCTGGGCTGGTGGAAGGTGTCCCTGCCCATGGCAGGGGGTGGGATGAGATGAGCTTTAAGGTCCCTTCCAGCCCAAATCGTTCTGGGATTCTCAGAAAACTCATCCCAGTGCTGCTGCTGGGTGTTTACAGGTGCTGTAAGTTTTCCCTTAAAAATCCAAGCTTCAACTCAAATCTAATCTCAGCAGAAAGAACCTTAAGACGAGCAGGAGGAAATAAAAAATAAACCAGTGTTAAGATAAAACCTGATCCTTTTCTGAAGGGAACCAAACACCATCCTGAGAACATGGAACAGGACATGAAAATCAAAGATGTCCATTTTGAAGCTGGTGAGATACTTTCCCAGGCAGCAGCACATGCTTTCCCAGAGGTTTAACCCTGTGCAATCCTGGGGTTTTTTTCTTATAAACTCATCTAAATTTAGCTCAGCACTGGCCTCAAGTTGCACCAGGAGAGGTTGAGATTGGATATCAGGAAAACTTTCTTTCCTGAAGGAGTTGTCCAGCCCTGGCACAGCTGCCCAGGGCAGTGTTGGAGTCACCAGCCCTGGAGGGATTTAACACATGTGTGGATGTGGCACCTGGGGCACGGGTCAGTGGTGGCCTTTAGAGCTTGAGGAGTGGGTGATAATCCCAGAGGGCTTTTCCAACCTAAATGATTCAATGATTCCAGAAATATCCCTTGGTGAACTCCCCAGAGTTATTGCACTCCTTAACAGGAAAAAGCTCATAAAATAAACCAAACCCAAGACATAATATTTACTGAGCTAAAACAAACCAAATTGCTCACACCATCCTGGAAATTTTTGGGAAGCATGGCCAGCACCTGCCCCATGAAATGCAGTGGGACACCTATTTTTCCTTTCACCTGAGGTTTCTGAGCAATAAATATCAGTCCCTGCAGTTCTTACAGGGCACTCGTGGTTACTGCTTTCACTCACCAGGTCCTAAATACATAAAGGTGCTCAAATATGTAGGAATTTGAAATTATTTTAGTAAACATACAAAAATGGGAGCAGAGGTAAAGGTTAGAGCATGGTCCTGGAGCTGATCTCAGAGAGGCAGCTGGACCCAGGGCAGGCTGGGCACGGATCAGCAGTGGAAACTCTGAGCCTGCTGCCTGATTTATCCAGGGAGGAATTTGCTGTACTTGGGGCAGGACTGTGCTGCTTTTTCTAACTGCACCACCCACCAGCAGTTTTGGTGCTCAAATCAGCTTGGAAAACCACAGAAAAATACCAGCCAGGAAGAGACTTTGAGGAGTTCTCTGATCTCCTGATGTCTGTTTTTCCGGCTCGTGTTGGTCCCAAAGTGGGTCTGAATTTCTTCAGAGTGTGCCTTGAGCTCATGGCTGTGCTCTGCAGAGCCTTCCTGCCTCCCTGCAGCAGACACTGGTGTGGTTGAGGATTGCTGGGCATCCCAGCAGCTCTGGGGCACCAGCAGCCCCAGCCCCAGAGGTCCCCCAGTGCCTCCCTGCAGGTCACACTCTCCACACTCCTGTTTTCCTCTTGTTGCCCACATCCTCTCTCCCTTTGGTTTATTTTCCTCCTGAATCACATTCCCACTTGTGTCCAGCTCACAATCCACCAGCTCCCACTTCTGCTGTTCTCCTTTTCCTCTCTGCCCTTTCTGCACCTTATTGATGCAAACACCTTCCTGCAGTGCCTCTGGCACTTTTCCCTCCTGAACTGAGGTCTATTTTTGCAGGTCATTTCTCCAGCTTGTCCAAATCACTTGGAATTCCAATCCTGTGCTCCAACTTGCTTTTGCTTTCTCCCAGAGGGTGCCAGCCCTGGATTCAGTGAACAAGCCCCTCTGTGGTGCCAGTCATGCCAACCTGTCTGTGCAGGAACAGCCCGTGGCTGCAGCATGATCAGGCACTTAGAAAGGACCAGAATGGCAGAATTCCCAACCCCAGGATGCTCCAACAACCAGTGCAGAGTTATAAATCTTCTGGTGAGTTCTGAAGTTGGTTCTCTTTGAACACAACCCTCATATCTGTGGGGTTTAATTCGTAGGACTCTCACTCTCCTTTCCAGTACCTGTTTAAGGATGATAAGATGCCATGCCAAAAGTGCCTGGGTTTGGGATGCTGGCCAAAAATCAGAATTAGTGCCATGGATTTCAGCAAACTGGTTGCACATCTTTGTCTGACACACGACCTGGGAATAATCCTGGAAAAAATTCTGACAGAAGGCCCAGGTTTTATTTTCACTTGCCAAATAAACGAAGAGCAAAGAAAGTCATATAAAGTTCTCTGTGTTTCTGTGAGGAAACAGTTAAAAAAGGGGATGGGATTTGTAATAAACTGCATGCAGCAAACTATTTGCCTGACTAAAATTCATAGGAGTTAAAATGACCATGGAAAATGAGGATGTGGAAGAACGGCCAAGCCCTTCATTCACCAGAGCTGCATGGAAGATCCCAGAAAGGGAATCTACCATAGAACTCATCTGAAAATAAGTCAGTTTTATACCATAACTTGAAGTAATTTTTTGGTCTTCCAGTAAGTTCACATTTAAAAAAAAAAAAACCTCTGCAAGTTTTTCTGACACATCCTTTTAAACTTTCCAAGGCTCCATTTCCGCTTGCCCAGATTCACCCCAAGAAGTTTTATCACTTCAAATTGTTGTTCCCCTCGGAGACAGTTCACATTTCCACCTGACAAGACAGGATGCTGTCTTTGAGCTGAGCCCTTTTATAAACCCTGAGCACATCCAGTCCTTTCAGCCTCCTCTGCAAAGCTGTGCCTCACCAGAATTCCTGGAGGAATTTGCTCCAATTTATCAGCATCACGTTGATAATGAAGAGTCTATAAACAGATACACAACCTTCTCCTGGAGCAGTGGGATGTGGGAGACAACAGGAGAGCTCAGAGCTCTGCCCCATTTGCTGGGATTGTCTCTGACCATCCCAAAACTAATGCAGCTCCTCCTGTTCCAAGGTCCAGCCCCCCACCCTCTTGGGCTGACAGAGGGTCCCATATGGCTTCTATAGGGACCGGGATGGGATGCAAATCATCTCCCACAGGGTGCCAGAGGGGAATATCCACCCACTGCCACTTCCAACAGAGACAGCCTGGCCTCTGGATTGGGATACCATCTCCCACCAGGCTCCTCTGGCTCCATGGGGTGACACCTTCAGCCATATCTGCTTTACCACACATGTCCCCACACTGGGATGACACTGATATGGTGTCCATGACACCTTGTTCCCTGTCCAAGGGTGGCACCATGAACAGACCCTTTTGTTTCTCCCACAGCAACCTCTAAACCACAGCAAAGAGGCCTGGGGGGGGTCCTGCCACTGCAACAGGTCCCCCTGGGTTCTGAAACCTTGGACACGTCACAGAGTCATGGAGCTGTTTGGGTTGGAAGGGATGTTAAAGATCATCCCATTCCAGCCCCTGCTTAAGGGCAGGGACACCTTCCACCAGCCCAGGTTGCTCCAACCTGGCCTTGGACACTTCCAGGGATCCAGGGGCAGCCACAGCTTCTCTGGGCACCCTGTGCCAGGGCGTCCCCACCCTCACAATGTCCCATGTAACTCTGCCCTCCGTCAGTTTAAAACGGGAATGGGAGCGACTCAACTGGTATTTCAGACATTCTTTAGGATGAAGAATGCCCTGGTTTGGGTAGGGGCCATGGGATGTGGAGGGCAGTGAGGCTGTGCCCCATTGCAGGGTCCCTGCCTGAGAACAGTGCCAGGCTCATGTCCAACCTGCCCTTGGACACTTCCAGGGATGGGAGTCCACAACCTCTCTGGGCAACCTCACCTCCCTCACGAGGGAGCGTGGAACAAGTGTTTAGGTGATGAGAGGCCAGTGAAAACCCAACTGTTTTCTGCTCCACAGCCTCCCAGGTGCTGCAGTGGTTTGTTTTGAGCAGGAGGCAGCAGCGCTGCTCAGAGCCTGCACTGCTCCCTGCTGCTGTCTGCCTGCAGTGATGGAAAGCTGGAGAGAGCACATGTGCCCTCAGACATTGCATCTGCATCGCTCCCACACGCCTGGGGACAGCAGGGACAGGGCATGAAGTGCCTGGGGCAGGGCTGGTTGTCACACACCTTCCCCTGGCCCTCACTGCGGCCCGGCCCCGGGGGACTGCGGCTCTCACGCGCTGTGACGCGACATCAGGAGGGTTTGGGAGCAAGGAAAGAGCCAAAAACGGGGCTTTTTGCAGCTCCCCTGGGCTGTGTCTCGTGTGGGGTGAGCTGAGTGAGCTCTCAGAGCACGATTTGGCTGAACACATTGACCCTGTTTGGCAGGTGATCCCCCCAGATCCCCACTGTCCCCTGTCCCTCCCTGATCTCTGGATGCTGTGGAGTTGTGGGCCCTGGGCTGGGGCTGCAGGAGGGACAGCTCATCCCAGCCTCAGGCTGTCACCCCTTCTCTCCTGTCCCAGCCCACTGATGGGCTGAGGGAGGGCTGTTCCTCCTTCACTGTGCCTTTGGAGTTCACCCTCTGCCCTTCCCCCTTCTCCCCTCTCAAGGTCACGACCGCACCATTCCTTCCTCCCCTTCTCTACCTTCATCTTCCTCAGAGATTTGGAGTCTCTCCTTGCCCCAGACTGTCTCCACCCTCCTCAAATATCAGCCTGACACCTTCTCTCTTCCCTTCCAACCCCTTTCACCCTGTGCAGTTGCTCCTCTGGGACACCCACCACCGATTCCATCCCTTCCCCCTCATGCTGCCTTTCCCCCACACAGTGTAGGGATGGTGCCATGGCAGGAGGGCTGGGAGGGAAGGATGCATTAACTTCAGCCATACGGGCAGGAATTCCTGCAGCAGCCTTCAAACCTCTCCTGCACACAGGCATTTATGTCAGGAAAACCTCTGTGACTGGCAGTGTCTGATCCACACGCATCCAGCCTGGGAGAGGGATGTAGCTGGGAGTTTTGTTGCCACCCCACCGAATAAAAAGCAGGCTCTTCCATCATTTTAAGTGGCTTGTTTTTCATCTGGAGGCATGTGGAATTCCAACAGGGCAATAAACTTCAGTCTCTGCCCTCTGTAAGCGTCTTTGCCCCGTAAAACGCAGCCGGAGCTCCTGTGCCAACCCATGTGATGCGAGGGTCAGGCAGGGATCGCTCTTCATTAGCAGCGGTAAAATCCAGCCCCGCCTCTCCCTTCCAGGCAATTCCCGGCTCTGCTGTGACCAAAGGGAGACCATTAGCTGGGAAGGCACGTTCATGCCCCGGGGCAGCAGCTTTGCACAAGACAAGGAGGGGAAATTCCTCTCCGGGCATCCCCCAGTGTTGCTTTTTGCAGTTCTGCTGACACTTGGGTCAGCCCAGCCTTCAGGGGTGGGTTCCTGCTCATCCACCAAACATCCTGAAGTTGCCAGGTTGTTCTGAGAGGGGAAAGATGCCTTGTGCAGCAGGGAGAGAAGGGGCCATCCCACAGCAGGGTTTTATAGACTCAGCTGCAGGAGCACAGATTTTTCCCTGCCCCATCTCTTCCCTGCGTGATTTGTTGTCCATGAAGCTTCAAAATAAAACGTCTGCTGTGATTCCAAGGAAAGAATCCATGAAAATAATTTAAAGCCTGAGGAGGGCACTGCTAATTTGGGGAGTGATTATTTAGAGTTTGGTATCAACAGTTACAAAACACAAGGACAGTCACAGAATACAGGAGGGTTTAGCAAGTGTTGGAAGAGACACCTGTTTGACCTGGAGCAGAGGAGCCTGAGGGGAGAGCTCAGTGCAGTTCCAGCTCCCTGGGCAGGGGCAGAGCAGGGGCAGGACTGAGCTCTGCTCTGGGGGGAGCAGGGACAGCAGCCAGGGAAGGGCTGGAGCTGTGTCAGGGCAGGGTCAGGGTGGATCTCAGGGAAAGGTTCTCCCCCCAGAGGGTGGTTGGCACTGCCCAGGCTCCCCAGGGCAGTGGGCACAGCCCCAAGGCTGCCAGAGCTCCAGGAGGGTTTGGCTGCTCCTCTGGGGCACAGGGGGTGACTCTTGGGGCTGGGCCTGTGCAGGGCTGAGGGTTGGGCTGGATGGGCCTTGGGGGTCCCTTCCAGCTCAGCACATTCTGGGATTCTCTGATCCCTCTGTCTCAGCACCAGAACTGCTCCTGCTGCTTTCCCAGGCTGAGGGTTACACACAGCTCCTCTGGGAGTTGCTGTGGGATGGGAGCTCCAGCTCTCAGATCCAAATGGCACCATGTCCATGCTCCTGATGCCTTTCAGCAGATGACACAAAGCTGATGACTTCCTTCCCTATAACCCTCCAGGGTTATCCCCTCTGTCTCTGCATCTCCCTGCCCTCATCCCACTGCTTTTATTCCTTGGGATCCAGATTCCACTGCTGTAAAGCCACATTCCTGCTTTAACCTGTTGTAATTAACCAGCATGACTTTTTCACCTATTAATGCATAATTGAAAACTAATAATAGCAAACACTGGGGGTTGTCTGGCAGTTTGGATCAGGCCTTTCAAGTGTCAGAGGGAGCAGATAAAATAGGATCTCCCCTGAATCCCACCCAGTTCACTGCTATCCTGCTGGATATCAGCAGTGGGAAAAGTTACTCTGAAATTGTAGGATTGAGACCTCCAAAATCTCTCCAGTGATGGTGAGGGGCAGGTTGGTGCACCAGGCAGGGCACACTCTCAGTCAGGAACCTCTATTTACCCAAATTCAAGTATTTAAACTGTCCCTTAATTTGGCTGCTGAATATCAGAGGACAATTGTATGTTGGCTGAGAGGAAAAAGAGAGATATTGGGCATGGGAAGGAGGGAATGAGTGTGCTGGACAAGCTCTGGGAGAAAGAAAAACCACATCAAGGCTATCTGCCTTCCCCATCCTAAATCATAGCACCAGGAGAGGGATAAGCCAGGGTTGGGTAAGAGCAGTGCAGGAGGACAACTTTGGAATATTTTTCTTTGCCTTGGGGGAGTAAATAATAATCTGTTTTGGAAAATGTGTTTAGAGACAGTGGCTTATGCAGAGGCTGCTGAGAATGTTTGCCAGGACCAGCACACAGTCGTTGAATCATGGAATCAGAGAACCATGGAATGGTTTGGGTCACAAGGGAACTTCAAAACCACCTCATTCCACTCCCCTGCCATGGGCAGGGACACCTTCCACCAGCCCAGGTGGCTCCAACCTGGCCTTGGACACTTCCAGGGATCCAGGGGCAGCCACAGCTTCTCTGGGCACCCTGTGCCAGGGCCTCCCCACCCTCCCAGGGAAGGATTTTTTCCTAAGATCCAATTATTTTCTTTTCCATTTAAGCCATTCCCCCTTGTCCTGTCACTGCAGCTCTTGTACAAAGTCCTTCTCCATATCTCCAGTAGGTTCCCCTCAGGTACTGAGCTCAGCTTCAGGAAGGTTGGGAGAGCTGCTGCTGCTGCAAAGTGTGTGGTGATGGAAAGCTGGGGCAGCTCCAAGAGATCTCCAGGCACGTGGTTCACATTTCAGCCCCCCAGGACCTGCTGAGGGTCCTTCCTCTGATGGAACAGTGGCAGGCAGGGCTCTGCTGGAGCATTTTCAGTCCACAGAGCACACCTCAGGTGGGGACATCACTCACCTCGGTCTCCATCCACCAGCACAACCACGTCCTTTGCTCCCAGAGGAGCAAACCTGGGGCTGGTGAAAGACATGGCTGGATCCACCAGAAGAGCTGGTGGCATTGCTAAAAGAGCATTCCCACATGGGCACCCTCACACAGGGACAGCTCTGAGGGAGAGGGAGGGGAGGGAACTGAAGGGTAAAAGTCAGAACATGCAGAGGAAAGAGCTGGAACTGCAATCACTGAGTGCTGAGGTTGTCAGGGAGCAGCACAAACTGTGGTCAGGGAGATGAAATTATGTAGGAAATGGAAGAAGGAGCCCATCAGGGAGCACAGGGTGGGATTGCAGTATTGATTTGAGACATCTCCCAGCTGGATGTCTGCACTGAAGCCAGCCCTGCTCAGCTCCTTCTGTGTGAAGGCAAAAGCCTGAGTGAGCCACCACCCCTGGAAAGATGTGTGGCTGTGGCACCTGGGGACATGGGCGAGTGGTGGCCTTGGCAGTGCTGGGAGAACAGTTAGAGTCCATGATAGCAGAGGGCTTTTCCAACCCAAATGATTCTGTGATTCCATGGGGGTCCATTGGGTGATTTTCTTGCCGTGCTTTGCATGGGATGAAAAGCTCCCCGGGCTCTCTGCTCCTCCCTTGGCTCCAGGCAGAGTCTGAGGAGGGGTGAGGGCAGAGTCCATCAGGGGCTGCAGCTCCTCCTGAGGGGCAGGACTGAGCTCTGCTCTGGGGGAGCAGGGACAGCAGCCAGGGAAGGGCTGGAGCTGTGTCAGGGCAGGGTCAGGGTGGATCTCAGGGAAAGGTTCTTCCCCCAGAGGGTGGTTGGCACTGCCCAGGCTCCCCAGGGCAGTGGGCACAGCCCCAAGGCTGCCAGAGCTCCAGGAGGGTTTGGACAACGCTCTGAGGGACAGGGTGGGATTGTTGGGGTGTCTGTGCAGGGCCAGGGGTTGGACTGGATGATCCTTGTGTGTCCACAGTATAATCCAGGATTCTATGAAGCACCAAGGTGGGTGTTTCACTCCTGCTCTTCCCCTCACAGCCCAAAACTTCCTCCAACGAGATGGTTTTGCAGCCACAGCCCAGCTGGATGAGCTGAGAACACGTCAGAGTCTGAGCATGTGTCCAGGGGCTCCTTGGACCTCAAAGGACAGGAGACACAGACCACCCTCCTTCCAGCAAAACCAGTTCTCCAACAGCTGCAGAGCAGAGACCAAACCAGATCCCTGCCAGCCCCTGACACGACGTGATCCATGGGCACTCTGATGTTTGATGGCTGATGCCAAAGGGAATTCAGCTCAAGGCAGGAAGGGAAACATAAGGAAAACAAGGGTAGCTGTGCAGGAGAGCAGCTCTATGAGTAATGTTACCTTGTGAGTAATGCTGAGACTGCAGCATAAATAAAAATAAATCCACTTCCACTTCATCCGGAGGACGGAGCAGAGCCCACTTTGCTTGGCCAAAACAGACCTCAGAGTTTAACCACAAGAAAACCCTCCTGGGGTTTTATTACTTACTGGAAGGGCTGTGAGAGCCCCTCGGTTAGGAAACAGCTTCCAATGGATTTACAGCATGAGGGCTTGGATGGACAAAGCCCAGCTAAATTTCCCATTTGGATGTGTTTGGGAAAGCAGCACAGCATGAGGTGCTGGTTGGTACTGGGGGTTGTGTTTCTGTCTGAGCTCATCCCCAGTCCTGTCCCACCAACCTGTCCTGAAGCTCTGGAAAAGTGGTGAAGGTGAGACCCCCAGTTCTCAGTTTTCCACTCATGACAAGACAGAGTGGAGGCGTCCTGGGAAGAGAAGGGAGCTGGGAAGGGGCTGGAGCAGCAGGAGCAGCTGAGGGAGCTGGGGGGGCTCAGCCTGGAGAAAAGGAGGCTCAGGGGGGACCTTCTGGCTCTGCAACTCCCTGACAGGAGGGGGGAGCTGGGGGGGGTCGGGCTCTGCTCCCAGGGAACAAGGGACAGGAGGAGAGGGAACGGCCTCAGGCTGTGCCAGGGGAGGGGCAGGTGGGACATCAGCAGGAATTTCTTGCTGGAAAGGGTGGTCAGGCACTGGCAGGGGCTGCCCAGGGCGGGGGGGAGTCAGCAGCCGTAGAGGTGTTCAAAAAACATGGGATGTGGCACTTGAGGACACGGTTCAGTGCTGACCATGGTGGTGGTGCTGGGAGTTTTCCAAACTTAAGGATAATGTGATGCTATTTTAAGGATGGGATCTGGCTGGAGAGCAGAGAGCAAGATCCAGAAAGATGCACAAGACACTGAAGAGTATTTCTGGAATTAAAAAAAAAAATAGGAAAAAAAAAAAAAAAAGGACAGGGGGAAAAAAGCCCCTATTGGTTTTCAGCCCAGAATTCTCAGAATTTTGATATTCTATGGGAAAAATACTAAATACCTTCTAATCCTTGCCCAGGGAATGTGATTTTTCTGCCATCATCTGACCATTTGTAATCTCTCAGCACTCTCTGCTGGGGGAGGTCATGGGGTTTCCAGCCTCCTCAGGTGCAGGGAACACCAGAATACATCAACCCAGACACCAGAACTAGGAAGAAAATTCCTGAAACTCCCTGTCTTGTGACTGTTGGGTGCTGGGAGCCTGATTTGTGAGGGAGTGTCATAAATGGGTGATCAGTGGAGCTGCTGAGGAGAGATTGGCTTTCTCCCCTCTCCCCTCCCCTGGGAGGAATAAATCCAAATGCTGTCCCTGAGAAATGCAAAACAGACCTTCTGCTTCGTGTCCATGGCCAGAGAACCTCATCCAGCAGGCACTGCCTTCAGAGGGGGATGAGGAGCAGCAGGACACAGCCCAGTGAACAAAGTCAGAGGTCCCAAACACACGACCTGTGGGGAAAGGCTGCGAGAACGGGGCTTGTTTAGTCTACAAGAGATTGAGGGAGACGTGATAACAGCCCTCAGCTATGTGAGAGTTCCTGCAGGGAGATGGGAATTAACTGTTCTCCACGTCTGGGAGAAGGGAATTCAGAGTTATTTAGGAAGAACACTCTGGTGGGAGAGTAGGGAAGCCCCAGGTTTGCCAGCGGAGGAGGTTTAGGTTGTTCTCTGTGGATGGGGGTTGTCTGGCCAGGCTGGTGCCCACCAGGGATGTGGGTGGCATGGTCAAGCAGGGGATGGCTCAGGGCACCTTCTGGGGTGTCTCCAGCCCTCTGGGCTTGGACAGAAATCTTTCAGCCCATAGTTCTTCTTCAGAGAGGTCAGCAGGTGGACAACACCAGGTTTGTGTGATGCCCCAGAACACCAGAGCACCAGTATGGACCCCTGACCTCCTCTAGGATTTCTGGGGACAGGGAGGAGGAGAAGGGAACAGGTTCCTGCTGAGTCCCAGGGAGGGGATTGTCCCACTCTGCTCTGCCCTGGGGAGGCCTCACCTCAACATTGGGGCACTTTGGGGGGACACAATGGAAGGGAGAGATTGAGCCCTTGGAGAGTGTCCAAAGGAGGAAAAGAGATGGGGAAGGGCCTGGATTTGGAGC
>VYXB01005774.1:404224-443445 GCA_013397135.1 Pachyramphus minor
CTGGATGGGCCTTGGGGATCCTTTCCAGCTCAGGACATTCTGTGACTCTCTGTGAGTGTAACCTGCTGAAAGATCAAAGCCTGACCCGAGTGCTGGGTATGTTTTGCTACTTCCCTGAGCTTTTGTTCTTCTCCCTGTGACTCCAAGGAGAGAGTTTGATTCTGTTCCTTTCAGATCTGTGTCAGTGCTTCCCCCAGCAGCTTGGCATGGAGCACAAACACCCATCTGCAGTTGTCAGTGGTAGCAGAGCAGATCATCTGGAGGGGAAGTGGCTGGTCTCACACACCCGGTCACACAGTTGCTTTAGTTCTGGGCAGGGCTACACAAACCATGAGACACCTCATTAATCTTGTGTTTAATTCTCTGCATGAGGCTCACTGGAAGAAGGAATAAATTCTATATTTTAATTCCAGGTGGAATGACTACAGTAACTTTCCCAGCTCCTTTTCGTCCCTTGCTGATGACAACCTGTTGTCAAAGTTGGTTTTTTTTGGTGTTTCCCCCCAACTCTGAGCACAGAGCAGCTCCTGGGTGGGAGGGAGCTTGAACCAACACTGGCTCCACCATGTCCTGAAATCAGTGGCTCCCACATCCTGGAGAGACCCAGGCAAAACTGCTGAACACGAGCTGCCTCCTCCTCCTCACCACCACCAAGCACCTTTGGGACTGCAAATGCATCAAAACACCATTTCTGCCCTGTCCCCCTGCACAGGGGGCTCAGATTGGAGTGAATTGCTGTGCTCTGACTCGTGTCTTCAGTCTGTTACAACTGTCAGCTTTTGAAAGGGCACAGCCAGGGTTTGGCAAAGGTCAGAGTTTGGCTTTCCTGGCCTTCATCCCAGCCTCTTTTCCCTTCAGGCACGGATAGAGTCAAACTGCCATGGGCACAGTTTTAGTCCTTGCCCTGTTGTGCCCAGCACCCTGGGCCCAGGCAGGGCTGGAATCACCTGGGAGAGCAGGAGGTGCTGCCTGGGCAGTGTTCACCTTCCACAGAATCCCAGAGCTGGAAGGAACCCACAGGGATCATGGAGTCCAACCCTCAGTCCTGCACAGGCCCAGCCCCAAGAGTCACCCCCTGTGCCCCAGAGGAGCAGCCAAACCCTCCTGCAGCTCTGGCAGCCTTGGGGCTGTGCCCACTGCCCTGGGGAGCCTGGGCAGTGCCAACCACCCTCTGGGGGAAGAACCTTTCCCTGAGATCCACCCTGACCCTGCCCTGGCATGAAGAGGTTTAGTTAGGGTTTAAAACTAAACCATTACTAACTCAACCCTGGGTGCAGCACCTGACTGTGCTGTGCTTCCCTCCTCACACACTGATCCCCAGGTGGAACAACCCCCACCAGCACTGCCAGGAAAATGCTGCTTCACTGCAGACTTGGGCACAGATGTGTCCCAGATCCCAGGGCATCTCCAAGCCCTGAGGTCAGTTTAGGCATGGAGGGAATTGCAGCCTTGGGCTGCCCTGACCTAGGAGGGCACAGCAGAGCAGGGAGGGGGTGGCTGCTCGTGACCAAGTCAATCCTTCCCCCTCCTGACATGTTACAGCCTTGACTCACCTGCATCTACCTCAGTGGCAGCATCAGTTCGAGCCCCTGCTCTGCCTCCCTGCTGCTCCCTAAGGATCTCTCAGAACCCTCATTATTTGGGAGGCTCTGCTCAGCTGAACAAAAGGAAAAAGGGCTGATAGCTCAGCTACCCCTTCCCTCAGAGCTGATTCATATGGCCCTGTTAAATACAGTCCACTAGACCCAAAATAGAGATAACTGTGTGAAGGATTAAACCCAGCAACACCTGACAAGGGAGACTGAACAGTCTGATGTGTGAATGTCAGAAAAATCCCATTGCTGGGCTTGCAGCAGCTCCCTGCCTTCCTGCAGGGTGTTGGTAAGAGCAAGGAGGGGTTAAAATCATCTTTGGGCAGAGCACCTGAGGGTTGTGTGCAGCAGGATGGGACCTGCAGAGACAGAGAAAGAAAATTAACACCTCCCCGGGATGTTCCTCTGCAGCCACAGGAACAGGCTGAGAATGGGAGAGAGGAGAGAGACAGGGATGGAGAGGCTTGGAAGGAAACAAAAAGCCAGTATTCTACCCCTGCTCCTGCTGCTGCAGGGCTTGGAGAGTGTGGCCAGATCTCTCCACTGCCAGGGCAGTGCTGTCTGTCCTCCCACAACAGTGCTGGTCCAGCTTAGGACATCCCAGTGGGACTAACTGGGACTCACCTGACATTCACTCCATGCCAAATTCCCCTTCTCTCCATTCTCTGAGACAGCCCAGGTCTCCACAACAGCTCTGTGGCAAAAAGGCTCCCTCTCCCTCTCCCCACCCTGCCACAACTCTTGGGAAATCTCTTCCCACTTTGGTACCATCCAAAGCTCATTTACACACAATGTGCTGAGCTGGAAGGGGCCCCCAAGGCCCATCCAGTCCAACCCTCAGCCCTGCACAGGCCCAGCCCCAAGAGTCACCCCCTGTGCCCCAGAGGAGCAGCCAAACCCTCCTGGAGCTCTGGCAGCCTTGGGGCTGTGCCCACTGCCCTGGGGAGCCTGGGCAGTGCCAACCACCCTCTGGGGGAAGAACCTTTCCCTGAGATCCACCCTGACCCTGCCCTGACACAGCTCCAGCCCTTCCCTGGCTGCTGTCCCTGGTCCCCCAGAGCAGAGCTCAGTGATTTAATGAAGAAGCCCCCCAAAAATCTGCCCCAGGCCTCATGTTTCTCAGCACAAACCCTTTGTCATGTCTCTCCTTTGTCATGGACGTGTGTCTGGGTGTGCAGGATGATGGATTCAAATGTAATTTATAGGGAAACTAAGCAGAGGAACCTCCCAGCAGCTGTGCCTGATAAATCCAGTGCTCCTGCTGCTCCCAACACTTGTGAGATGGGAGGAGAAAACACCGTGGAGACAGAGAGCACTCAGGGTGGAGAATTCACTGCCAGTGAAGAGCCAGGCTGAGTTTTCCCCTCTGTCTCTCCCTCCTTGTGGCTTCCAAGCACAGACAGTCCTTCCCAAACCAGTGTGATCTGCATGGAAAATGCTCCAAAAATGTCAACAGGAACACGACCAGTGAAATCCCTGGGGTTTATCCCCCCTCTTGCAGCACTTGGGAGAAGCAAAAGCCAGGGGTGGAACACAAGGCACATGTTTTGGCAGGCAAAGGGAAAAAGAAAACAGTTGTGTTTTTTTTTCAGGGGTTTTCTCTGTATTCCTCTGGATCCACAATATTAATTATGAGGCTCTATGGCAATTCTTTGCAACAGCAAAGAGGGGAAAAGCATCTCACACACGTCTGGAAAAGGGGAGGTTGGGGTTTTCCTTCTCTGTTTGTCCAGAGACACCTCATTTCTGAGCACCACAGGGTTTCCTGCCCATGCTGGGGCTTGGGCCTCCTTGTCTCACCTCTAGGAAGGAGGTGATTATGTGATAATCCCAGGCTTCATTGAAAAAAAATAGTTAATTATTTCTTTGGGGAGAAAGCACGGAAAACTTGATCCTTCCAGCCTCAAACCCCAATGGGCAAACAAAAGCAGAAAAGCAAACAGATGGTTGTTTTTGCCAGGTTTTCTTGCATAATCACCGTTTTCTCCCAGATTGTTCTTTCAGAACTTGGGTGCTGCCCTCGGAGGCTTCCAAACTTCCCAAGGAGCTGAGAATTGGCTGTGGCTCACAGGGGAGGGGCAGCCTGGGACCAAACCCTGTCACATCATTGCCTATTTTTAACAACAAAGATCCTGACTTTTAAATTGGTTAGAAAACACTTAAGGAGGAGGAGAGAGCACATCACCCATTACTTCAGAGATTTTGTCGTTATAAAATGAATTTTTGCTCCTTCCCCCCTCAAAACGCGAGAGGAGGAGAATTTTCATGATTCTGTCCCCGGTGTGAATTTATTGCAGTGTTAAATAACTCAGTGCTTTGCACAGGGCTTTAGGAAAGCATTGTATTTAATGTGTTTCAGTGTGTTCTGTGCTGTGTGGAAGGCAAGGGGTGATGCCCTGGCACTGCTAAACACGTGCAGGGACCCTGCAGTGGGGCAGAGGCACAATGCCCTGCCCTGATGGGGCCAGTGCTTGCAGCCCCTTTCCAAACCAGGCCGCTCTTCTTCTTCAAAAATGACTAAGAAATGAGTTGAGTTGTTTCCACTCCCATTTTAAACTGCCAGAGGGCAGGGTTAGGTGGGAGATTGGGAAGGAATTGCTGTCTGGGAGGGTGGGGAGGCCCTGGCACAGGGTGCCCAGAGAAGCTGTGGCTGCCCCTGGATCCCTGGAAGTGTCCAAGGCCAGGTTGGAGCAGCCTTGGATAGTGGAAGGTGTCCCTGCCCATGGCAGGGGTGAGACTGGCTCAGCTTTAAGGTGACTCCAACACAACCCATTCTGTGATTCTCTGATTCACTCCCCCTGGGAAAGGCCAACACAGCAGGACTGGAAAACCTGCCACTGAATCTTTTCTCTGTGTGATTTGGAGCCTGGCCTGCTCCAACCCTTTCTCTCAGCAACTTCTGTCCCATTAAACCATCCCAGCTCACAGGCTGCTCAGCTGATCCCTGTGCTGGGGGTTGTGTAACCCAGGTGAAAACCCTGCCTCAGTTTATCATTTATACAACAAGGAAAGAAAAAGAAACAAGGATCCTGCTCTTCTTGGCATTTGCTTCCAGTTGTGCATGGAAGGAGGACCTGGACAACAAGCTCTGAGGTGGGAGCTGTGCTGGCTGGAGGTGGGGGTTGGTGTAGATCCCTCCAGCAGTGATCCTGGCTCATCCAGGATTTGATCCCAGTGGATTAAGCTTGATCCACAAACTGTTCCCAGCCTGGTGCTCACTGCAGTTTCCCCAAAACCAGTTCAGAGCAAGGAGGGGACAAGCACAGGACACGTGTCTCTGTGGGGTGAGAGTGCCACCAACCCCTCAGGAGTCAGGGATGGTAAACCCTGGGTTTATAAGTGTCTCCTGCTGCTATTCCCTTTTTGAGGACGTTTACCAGGGTTTCTTCCCTCCATCACTGACTTCTCAAGGTGTTTTCAGCAGCTCAAACCCCTCAGCCCTCCCCAGGGTCCCCCCTGTGAGGGGGAGCAGAAATGGTCAGAGGGTAAGAGCTCTGGCCTTGAGTCACAGGCTAAATATAAACAGCTTAACACGAAATTCCTAAATTGTTTTTCTTCAGGTAATGGATTAAATACAGATGTAGATTTTGGAGCCAAAGAAAGAAAAGGAGAGGAAAACCAGCCATATCTGCTTTTTGGTTTGTTTTTGGGTTATTTTGCTCTTTTTATACTCATATGTACTGAGGGAAGGGTTTAGACAGAAATAATTATAATACAAAGTGAAAAATTGACTTTTTGATGGGACAATTCTCATCTGCCTTAGACCCTTGTCTCTAAATGAGAAGACAGTGAAGTCCTTTGCTTCCCAGAGCTAAAAGGGTTGCAGCCAGTACATTTTGCTTGCTCTGCACAAAAAAGTCATTTTGAAGCTGCCCAATCATAGATTGTGATCCTCACTAAAGCAGAGAGGATGCACAACACTGGACAAAAAGCAGCCTTTTCAAGAGGCCTGAACCTCTTGCTGAGTGGCACCAGTGAATGCCCAGGTGATGGTCACAGCACAGCAAACCTTTCCTGTGGCTCCATGTCTCTGCTTTCCCTGGATCCACCCCTGTGAGCATTTGGATCCCGCCTCTCCCCCCTGCCAGCCTGCAGGGTGGAGACAGTGGGGAAATTTGGGTTGGGACATTAAGGCAGAGCCATCTCACAAGGATCCAGAGCTGCTGGTGCTCCCTGACAGCTCCTGCCCCCCTGAGAGTTTGCATTGAACAAAGCACAGGAGGTTCATTCAGAGTGTCCCTCTCCCCTCACAGATGGCTCTGCCAGGCTTTCCACTCCACTGAGCAACCAAAAGTGATGACTGTACATGAGGGTTATTATTTGACAGTGCTGGAGAGGGTTGACCTCCTGAGCTCAACTCTCTGGAGGTGTTGGAAAGATGGGGAGAGCTCAGTGCAGTTCCAGCTCCCTGGGCAGGGGCAGAGCAGGGGCAGGACTGAGCTCTGCTCTGGGGGGACCAGGGACAGCAGCCAGGGAAGGGCTGGAGCTGTGTCAGGGCAGGGTCAGGGTGGATCTCAGGGAAAGGTTCTTCCCCCAGAGGGTGGTTGGCACTGCCCAGGCTCCCCAGGGCAGTGGGCACAGCCCCAAGGCTGCCAGAGCTGCAGGAGGGTTTGGCTGCTCCTCTGGGGCACAGGGGGTGACTCTTGGGGCTGGGCCTGTGCAGGGCTGAGGGTTGGACTGGATGGGCCTTGGGGGTCCCTTCCAGCTCAGCACATCCTGGGGTTCTGTAGCTCTCAGTCTGTCTCAGTCAGGGCAGGACCCTCCCTGTGGGCAGCTGCTGAAGCTGCACCAACAGCAAAGTTGTGGCTTCCTCTGCCCTCAGGGATCCACCAGTCTGGGCTCTTGCAGGTGAAAACTTCTGGTGTCAGATCCAGGAGGAAGAGGGGTCGTGTCAGGCTGGAGCAAGAAAGAGGGAACAGAGCTAAAGGTTTAGGAAAACCTGTTCCTTTGAGTCTGGGGAAGGAGCAGGGACGGACAAGGAGCTGATGGGGTGGAATCTGTGTCTCCACCCAGGGACTCAGGGGATCACCTGAGCAAAAGGATGGGGAGAGAGGTGTGCTGGGACAAATTCCTGCACTGGGAGCCAGGGAACACCCGACAAAAAAGAAGGGTGTGGAACAGGGCCAAGGACTGTAGGGGATGCTCCAGGACCAAGAGGAGAGGACAGGCAGGAGGGGCTGTCACTTCACAGGGTCATTTAGGGGGAAACTGGGTGGGCTTCCCCAAGTGAGGCTGCAGAAACCCAACCAAGACCAGGAGAGGTCCCAGCCATTTCTCTCTTGTGAGGATTATTTCCACTATTATGGGACAATATTACTCAAAAGAGCAAAATGAGAGAGAGTCTGGATGCCACCTCTGTGATTCTGTGCTGCTCATCTGCCTTTTACCTCGGTCTCAGCTGTGCCATGTCCAGAAATCCCTGATAACACTTCAGGCATGTTGGGAATAACCCTTAAAACCAACAAAAATAACTATAAGGGGAGACAAATCATAAAATATGAAGCAATATTTGACAATTCCACACTCAAATACTAACGTTTTCCAACAACAAACCTGCTCTAAAAGTATTTTTCCCAAGAGATATTGCAAGTCATCTTTTGGCTTTAAAAAAAAAAAAAGTGTTCCAGGAACAAAACCCTTGTAAACTCTGGCCAAGGTGATCTTCAGGTTATACATGTGAAACTGAGGCCTGGAGATGAGGAGTTTCCCACAGACCATTATCCCAGGAATTCCCAGACTATCCAATGGAGGTGAGAACTGCCTTTAATTTTCCATCAGATGCTAAATGACCTCTTTCTGTTTAGATCAGCACCAAACCAAATCCATTACCTTCTCTCCTTTCACTGGAGGAGATTTGGGAATTCTCCCCTGATCTTGGAGGAAATTGCTTTTCCTTTGGTTAGGAATAATTAGGGATGCCATTCACCTCCCCTTCATTATGAGTGCAGGAGGATAAATTTTCCCTGTTAAAATATTTATTGCTCAAAAGCAGAGAGGAAGAAGCAAAGCTCTGGAACTTCAGGCTGGGAAATGCATCCTCTGGTTTGCAGTGTAACAATTTCAGCTGCTCCTCAGGTCACTTTTCTTGTTCAATGTGCAGCACAGATTCCCCAGGGATTGCACAAACTTTTCCTGCTACTGGTTTTGGGTCTGTGAAATCCTGGAGTTTCAGGATCTTGGCTTGGAGATCAAGACAGAAACTCCAGAGGTGAATATCACCAGACAAAGACAGACCTGTTTCTGTGCCTCTGGTCCATCAGGCCAGGCAGGCATGGCAGGGAAGGGTAACTCTTCCAAGAGCTGCCTTTTTTCATCCTAAATCTGCAGTTAAAGCCAACCAGATGTGGGGGGTGGATGCTCCACTCAGACCTTCAGCCACGTCCTGCGTTGTCTGCCCAGGACTGAGCCACTGGACTCGAGTGCATGGAGAATTCCCATCATTCCTGGAGTGCTCCAAATGGAATCCTACTGAGAAAAACCTCTCCAGGTTTGGGGCCATTTGACCCATTGGGTCATGAAAATAAAGATTTGGAGGAAAGGCCTATTTCTGTTAAATTCCTATTTACACAATCCTGGTGTTGCTCTTGCTCCCGAGGTGAGTGTGTCCATGGAATGGTCCATCCCATGGCACAGGCAGGAATCTGGTGATAGGAGCACTTTTTGCTGTTTGGGAGTTGCTGTTCCTCAGCAAGAGGAGCCCCAGGGGAGAGAGGTGCAGTAGAAAAGCTGCAGTGAGGCTTTTAGGAGTGAGGGGGGAGAGGGAGTTTCAAAGGTAAAGCACCAATTGCTGCTGCTGCAGGACCTGGCCTGTGCCAAACTCACCAGAACAACTATTTCTGTGGGGTTGAGTGGGTTTACAGGGATAGATCCCATTGGCAGGAGCCCTGCTTGGCACCCTGAGGGCATCCTGCTGCCCCTCCCAGTGGTCTCTGCTTGGTGGTCAAATACAAAGTGCAAAGTGATCTTCCTGAAGGTCATTCCCAAATTCCCCTTCTCCTCATGTCTGGCAGTGGTGCTTAATTGCCAATAAAGTGTCAGGAAATAATTCTGCACACAGGCTGGATCCAGGGTTGGAACTTCACTGCCAGGGGAAACCACGGGCAGACACGGCTGCTGGAGAAGGTGCCAGCCAAGATTATGGTTGTACCCCAAGGAAAAGGCAGCTTTTCCTCAGGATGCATAATGTGGGATGGGCATGTCCAAGGATGCTCCCTCTGGGCACAAACTGCACAGTCTGGGCCTGGGTGCCCAGTGGGTGGAGATCCATCCAACACCAAGGTTGGATTCCGTGCATGGCACCACCCTGGAGGTGTGAACTTCAGGGCCAGAGAAAACCATCCCACCCAGCCTCAGGCAGAAAAGAGAGGTGATAACATTTCACCTCTTCCCTCTGATTGACTAAAGCATCTGGAGCAGAACAGTGTCCACCCTTGACCTGGAGATGGTGAGAAACAAGGGCTCAGCTCCACGTTGTCACTGGCTCCCTCGTGGATCAGTCGGGGTGTCAGAGGCAGGAACTTTGTGCCCAGGAGACCAAAGTCTGGTCCTGAGTCCAGAGGAGGCCCCAAAGCTGGGGAGCCACTGCAGGATGGTGAGTTCTCTGCTCCCTCCTGGATCCCAAGGACCTCATGCCATGAAAACACACAACTCTGGGGCTTCCTGATGGATTCTGTGTGCCCAGAGTCAGGAACATCCCACCCTGGTGCATTGAGGCTCTGTGGGTGAGAGACTCGAAGGGTGGTGGGACAGCAGAGGTGGCCACAGAGGGGCTGGAGCAGGCACAGGTTGGGAAATTGGGAACTGCCAGAGGATGCTTAAAGTCTGAGGATTACTGAGTATCAGCTTTTTCCCTGGAGAACACCAGACAGGACCATTTACAAACCCTGGAGCTCAGGGCTCAGAGCATCCACGACTCAGCACATCCATCCCCTGGCACTTCCATCCCCTGGCACATCCATCCCCTGGCACGTCCACCCCTGGCACTTCCATCCCCTGGCACATCCATCCCTGGCACATCCATCCCCTGGCACATCCACCCCCTGGCACATCCATCCCCTGGCACAGTGCAAAGCTCTGCCTTCCCTCACTCTTTGGGGCAGGATTCAGGTGCAGGGAGCACACCTCTGGAAGGAAGAGCCCTCTCCTTGCTCCATTGCCTCTGGCAGCCAGTGGAGAACCCTCCCAAACTTGAAGCTCTTTTCCATAAGCAAATGTGGAATGTTCTCCTGGAGTTGGCTTTACTGCTTGGCAGGTGTCAAGGAGAGCAAAAGGGAAAGGAAACCACTTGTCTCTTGACAGCCTTGGGTTTGGCTTTTCCAAGGTTTCCTTTCCAAACCTGCTCTTTTCAAACAACACTCACATTTATTGCATCAATCCAACAACACTTCAGCGAGCTGGGACCAGTCATCCCAAACTGGGTCATTGTGGGCCTCCACTTCTTCATCTGCAGCAGAATTTGCATTCCCAGGTAAGACCAGCCCAGTGTGGCACCCTGGTTTGGGAAGGATCAGACCCTGTTCATCATCCACACAAAGCCAGAGCATCATCTGTGTCGATGCAGCACTGATGTGCCACAATCAGAGGTGTCATTTCTCCTCTCAACCCAACCTTTCCTCGCTGAGCTGAATGTTTAGCACAGAGATTAAGAGCTGCTTTCAGCTCTCCTGTCTCTCAGCAATCTGAAGTTTCCTTGCCAGCTCCTGTAGCTGCTGCTTTGCAGCTCTTTGGCCGAGACTGTAAGGCTGAGAATCACCAGGGAGGATGGTTGTGCTGAAATTGCTCTAAAAGCCTGATCTCAGCTGCCTGGAGAAAGGGAAAGAACAAGATTGTTTTTCTGCACCCATTTGAGAAAAAAAAAAAAAAAAGAAAAGGTAAACGACCCTGTCTGGGTCTGTTTTGTCCTTTCCCTTTGGGCACACAGGAAATCAGCCTGGCAGGGGTGAGTGTTCCATAGAATCCCAGATGGGTTTGGGCTGGAAGGGACCTTAAAGCCCATCTCATTCCCCCCCCTGCCACGGGCAGGGACACCTCCCACCAGCCCAGGTTGCTCCAAGCCTCGTCCAACCTGGCCTTGGACACTTCCAGGGATCCAGGGGCAGCCACAGCTTCTCTGCCCAACCTGGGCCAGGGCCTCCCCACCCTCCCAGCCAACAATTCCTTCCCAATCTCCCATCTCTCCCTGCCCTCTGGCACTGGGAAGCCATTCCCTGTGTCCTGTCCCTCCATCCCTTGTCCCCAGTCCCTCTCCAGCTCTCCTGGAGCCCCTTCAGGCCCTGCAAGGGGCTCTCAGGTGTCCCTGGAGCTTCTCTTCTGCAGGGGAACCCCCCCAGCTCTCCCAGCCTGGCTCCAGAGCAGAGGGGCTCCAGCCCTGCAGCATCTCTGGGGCCTCTTCTGGACTCTCTCCAGCAGCTCCAGGTCCTTGTGCTGCTGTTCCCAGGGCTGGAGCAGCTCTGCAGGGGGGTCTCACCTGAGCAGGGTGGGCAAAACCCCTCTCTCAGTTTTGTCCACCCTGTGGGATCAGCCCGATGTAAGAGCAGCATTTCCTGCTGGTTCTGCAGCCACTCCATAGTTAAAAAAAAATGTGGGTTTGATTTCTTGGTTTGTGTGTGAAGAGTTTCATCTTGTACCCACCTCTTTGCAATGGGGGGACTCTGAAGTGCCCATCCAAGCCTTGGTGCTCCCCCATTCCATCTGCCTGAGCTGACAGATCGTCCAAACCCCTGAGCCAAGACCAAAGGGTTAAACTTGCCCTGGGAGTGGAGCTGTGAGCCTTGAAAACACACATCAAAGGCCTGGCAAGACCTGCTGCTGCTTTCTCATGTCTCCAGGGGCCTCTTCCTTCTCCCTGGCCTGGTGACAATTTACCTCTGGGACCTGTTGCTGAGTGAAGGAGCAAGATCTTATCACCTCCCCTGAATTCCCTCAGTTCACATTCCACTTCCCAGGTGTTGCAGCTACACTTGTTTTTTCTTTTCTTTTCTGCACCTCCAGAAACACTTTCTAAGGACTCCTAATTTAATTTTTCAGCAGTTGTTATCTCTCATTTCCCAACACCTCGGGTTTGACACATTATATCCTCTGGGTGCTGGTGAAGTCAGCGTTGCTGAAGTGAAAGTTTCCTGCTAGACCTGCAAATAAAGATGCACCAGGAACCCAGGCCATGCCAGGGAGTGATTCCCAGAGCCTGAATTCTTCTGCCAACTTGCAAAACTGTTCAGAGACCAAAATGGCAAAACATGTTCCTCTTCCAGGTGACTGTTCACAACTGGAACATCCAAGTCCCTGCTGCCTTCAGGTTTTCCCTGAGTTCTTTTACATCTTCAACATCCCTGGAGTGTCCAAGGCCAGGTTGGATGAGGGTTGGAGCAACCTGGGATAGTGGAGTGTATCCCTGCCCAGGGCAGGGGGTAGAACAGGAGGACCTCTAAATTTGGAATTCTCTGATTCCTGCTGGCTATTTCCAGCTCTCACCACTGGAATATGCTCATTTGCTGATATTTTTTAGCTGAGTTTTGCTCTGCTGACCTGGTCCAGCCCTACTTCACCTCCCCTCCTGTTGGACCCTCTATCCCAAACTTCTACTGCACAGACTTTGCTTTTCTGTTGGTTTGATCCATGAAGATGGTCTTGACCAAAGACACTCAAGCCTCATTCCACTGATGCTTTTGTCCCAGGCACTTGTGAACTTGACTGTCCAGGACTTTCTTCCAGGCTGGTCCCACTGAGCTTTAGACTCCCTGTGTGTCTTCCAAGGAAATCTCCTCCAAGAAACCACTGTTCACACCCTCCACTCTCTCCTGCATCTGCCCACATCTGGAACTGCTTTTCTGTAATAATCAAAATATTCAAAAATCATTTCATCAGCTCCAGTGTTTCCTTAGGGCCATTTTTGGCTCCCTGATATGGAGATTTCTCAGGATGCTCTGGCAAGGACCCTGCCAGCTTCTGCCCTTTCCTTCCCATTCTTTTGGGTCACTGAGAAAACAGAGGCAGGAAAATGCAGGATTCTCCTGAAAAATCCTGTAAACTGAGTCCTCTGAGCTAAGTTTTCTCTTGAAGTGTCACCTTCAGCCCCTGGGTTAGATGGAGTGGGATCCCCTGCCCTGCCTTAGAAACCACCCCAGGAGATGAATTGTCCTTTGGAGGAGCTCCCGTGCCTTCAGAGGGAGCCAAGGGGGCTGGTTTGGGTTCCAACACCCCATTTTTACACCCTAAATGGTGGCAAGTGGAGCTCCCTGCAGTCACCAGGGGATGTGGGAATCCCTGTCCTCCCTTTACAGACATTCCATGGTTCCAACCCACCAGAGGGAAAAGCCACCCGTGGTGGGGAGGGCTGGGGGCTGCTGGGGGCTGAGTTTGGAGGTCCCTGGGTTTGCTGAGAACAAGACAAGTCCCCCCTCCCAGCCCAGGGAAAGCTGTGGGAGAGCCTGGGCTCTCTTGCCCCACATGGAACACTCTGTGCAAGACACATCCTGATGGGCCTGAGCTTCACACCTTCCCAAATCTGTCCCAAAAAAGTTTTGAGGGGAGGTTCAAGTGAGATGACACTTCCAGTGGAAATAAAAGCAGCAGAGCAATAAACAAACTCCAGGCCTTGGGGGCTGTTCCTTCATTTCCATCAGATCCAGCATATTCAGCTCAAACTCTCTGGAGCAGACGTTCTGTGCATTGGTTTTTTCACCCCAGAAGGTCCCACAAAGAGTTTCTCTTTGGAATGATGAAGTAATAAAAGAAAACCTCATCATGCTGATGTTTGTTGTTAATTATGTTACACTTATATTTTTATATCAGAGTCTCCCAGCTTAAATCCTCTTTCAATAATAATAATCAAAAAGCAGTTCAGGTCAGAGTGTGGAACAGTTTTAAACATTTTATCTCGTGGTTCCAATCAAATTCCTGTTTTATGTTCCTGTAAAACAAGGTCAGCATGTTCTGCAGATGTTTCTGAGCGTGAGTCCAGGTGTCTCCTGTGCTAATGGATGTGCTGCTGTGATCAGATGATTACTCTAATCCCATGGCCAGGGTGTAATTTGAATTTTAAGATGCCAGGATGGCAGCAGAAGATGCACCCAGGAGGCTCTTTGGACAAGAAGGGATTAATCTCTTGCTGTGGCAATGGATGGTTCTTAAGGATAAATTGCATTAAAGCCCTCAGGCACCTGGTGTGGCATTAGCAGGGGGTCACAGAGCCCAAGGCCCTGCTGGACCACTGGCCATGGGTCCAGAGGGGCAGGATCTGCTGTGTTTTATTGAATCAAAGAATTCTTAGGGTTGGAAAAGCCCTCTAAGTTCATCGAGTCCAACCATTAACCCAGCACTAAACCACGTCCCCAGGTGACAGCTCTACATGGCTTTGACACCCCTCCAGTGATGGGGACTCCACTGCTGCCCTGGGCAGCTCTGCCAGGGCTGGACAGTTCTTTTGGGCAAGAATTTTTCCCAATATCCCACCTGCCCCTCCCCTGGCACAGCCTGAGGCCGTTCCCTCTCCTCCTGTCCCTTGTTCCCTGGGAGCAGAGCCCGACCCCCCCCAGCTCCCCCCTCCTGTCAGGGAGTTGCAGAGCCAGAAGGTCCCCCCTGAGCCTCCTTTTCTCCAGGCTGAGCCCCCCCAGCTCCTCCTCACTGGATTCATGTTCCAGCCCCTTCCCCTGCAAAAGGCTCTTCAGGGGATCCAAGACACAAAGAGCCACAGGAATGACCCAGGAGAGCTGGTTTGGCACTGAGAGTGTGCAGGAGAGATCTGGGGGATTTCTACACAAGGTTACACCCTGGTGTCTGTCATCCTGCTGCACTTTGGCTCCCTGTGCTCCCTCCTGTGCAGGTGTCCTGCAGTGTGTGATGGTTCCTTGTGTTTGCTGTCACTCTCTCTCCTTGGGGGGAATCTCTGCTCCTTCCAGAGGATCCCAATGACCTCTTCTCCCAAGGAACACACCACAGGCTTCCACAGATTCTGGCTGCCACCCACAGCCCTGGGGGACTCAGACATTGTTCACTCCTCCAGACTTCTCCAATCCAGTGCTGTGTCCCCTCCACCCCTGTTCCTCTGGGGTTGTTTTTAACTTCTCCCAAGAGACAGTCATGGAAAAGGTATCTGGGACAAGCACCCGGCCCCAGAGTGCCAGGAAACACCTCTTGTGTGTCCATCCAAGAGGTCAGGAGGCTCCAGGTGTCCGTGGTGAATCCCTGCCCTGTCAGGCCTGTTGGCCACCACACTTAATGTGTTGCTGCAATTCCAGCTCATGTTCCAGTCATTTCCCACAGCAACTATTCAGTCCTTTCCTTGGGTCTGCCAAGCCCTCGTTGCTGTGTGTCCCCCAGGCTGGACAGGAGCTTCAGAGGAGCAAATGCCAGCTGTGACTGGGAATGTGAGGGGAGGGACACTGGGGAGTCAGTGCCTTACTGCCTGTCTTGGAGTCCCATGGATTGTGCTCAGACAGAACATTTCCCCTGGAAACTCTGGTGCCAAGGTCTGCACATCACCAGCTCACTGGATGTGCCAGGGGTGTCCCTGCTGTGAGTGACTGCTGGGAGAAACGAGTCAGGCAGGAAAACCCAGTGTCTGGGCATCCTTGCAGACTGACAGGGGCCCTGTAACCATTTCTCTCTATTTTCTCTCTTTCCTGCTTTTCTGCATCAGTGTGTAGGATGTGAAGGATCCAGTGCCTGAAACACCAGGAATTTAGGGGAAGGTGCAGAGTGTTTTAATCTCTTCCTGACTCAGGCTTCGTTCAGAATCACAGAATTAAAGTTGGAAATTTAAGTTCCAATTAAAGTTGGAAAAGACCACCAAGATCATCCAGTCCAACCCTTGACCACCATACCCAATAAAGCAACAAAGCTCAACATCCCCTTGCTTTTTTGAGCACTTTTAGGGGTGGTGAATCCACCACTTCCCTGGGGAAAAGGGACTGTCAGGACCACGACCCTCTGCTGTGATTCAGGAGTGTGCCCCGAACTGTGTGTTCTGTGCCAGCAAAATCCTCCTCCTCTGCCTGACTTCTGCCACCTCCACAGATCCATGGAAGAGAGCAGGGCCAGGAATGGCCTCAGCTGGGGCACAGAAGGGAGTTTGGAGGGTGAAGGCAAAAGCAGATTGTGCCCATCAGAGCAGAAGGCTCTGGTGTAGCTGTGACCCCCCAGCACCCCCTCCCAGGGCCAGATTTCACTCAGAGCCCTGCACCCAACAGGCACTGCAGAAAGTGTTCTACCTCACAAGCCCAGCTCCCCAAACTGCTCTTTATTGCCTAAAAAGCCTTGTGACATTTTGGAGTGCAGAAAAGGCCAGCAAAGTCCACGGTGGTTTTTTGGACACCCAGCTGGTGGCAGCTCCCTGGGGCTCCAGGCACAGCATCCCAAGGAAACCACAGGAAAAACAACCAGGTGAAGGTGGGATGTGCAGCAAGGAAAGGTAACATCTACTTTTCTCCCTGTTCCAAAAATCATTTCTCAAATTCCCCCACCTGGCAGGAGAGAAGATGACTTTCATTGCCCTGCTGTGACAGCTCTGCCTGAGTGAGGCTGAGTGAGTGCAGGGCTGACTCACAACCATCATTACATTAAATATCATATAGACAAAAAAAAATGGGCTTATTTGCAACTGTCCATGGCCAAACTCTGATTTGTGGTTAAAAGCCAGCCTTTATTTTCCAGCTCTGTAATTTGATTTAATAAAAAATCCTTCTTTCTTCCCACAAACATTGCATCTCTCATTATCTCTTGCCTCAATAAAACACTCCTTGGTGGAATTTAGGGATGATTATTGGCTGCTTTATTCCTTCTAACCCCTGCTCAATCACAGAAGTCACACAGCTGATGACAAACACATCCTTAAGTACGGAAGGAGCTTTATTTAAAGCAAAAATGTGATTCACCCTCAGGTTTTTTTACATTCAAAGTGCTTTAGAACCTGGAAATGCGTGGTGAACCAAGTCCCTGCAGCTATGGTTGGTACAGAACAAAAAAAGGTATGATACCCAAATTATTCTGAATGGAAACTGAGGTTTTGAGGTGCCCTGAAGGAAGTTTGGCAGGTCCAGCTGCACCCCAGGATTCACAGTCAGCCCAAATGCCAGAGCAGAGCAACACTGGGCTGAGCCCCCACCCTGGATCTCTGACCTGGTGCTTCTCTCCACGGTCCCTGTGCACACAAAACCCCTTTGTTAGCCCAGGAAGGGGTGATTTTTCCACTCCCTCTGCCCATTTAACAACATTTGCCCTTTATGAGGCTTTTCTAGGCTGTGTTTGGTGGACTTTTCCACTGGTGGTCTGTTCCACTGTGTCCTGTAACGAAGCCCTTTTTTAATAACCCCAGCTATCAACTCTGAATCCATAAGGATTTCTTCCCACATTCCTCCCTGCATCTCATTTTCCATTCAGCCTTTTCTGCCCTCCAGACTTCGCTTATTTTTCTGCCCTCAGCCACAGGACTTCTGCCAAGGGATGCAGGGATCCCATGGAGGGGAACAGTTCTTCTCTGACCACATCCCTGCTCCTTCTATTGTCCCAGCCTATGGCACAGTGGTAAATAAGCTCCTGCAATCCCTCCTGCCAGTTTGCATCATCTTTCAGAATCCCAGTAAGATTTATCTCACACTCTCTTGAAAATAAAGCCCATCAGGAATATTGCAGCCTGGGAACTGAGAGTGGATGATGCTCATGGCCCCAGGATGTTGTTACACGACTCTCCCCTGATGATCCTCTCAGGCAAGGACAACACTCTGGAGGTGTTGGAAAGATGGGAAAACCTCATTGCAGATTCCTTGGGTGGGGCAGAGCAGGGGCAGGACTGAGCTCTGCTCTGGGGGGACCAGGGACAGCAGCCAGGGAAGGGCTGGAGCTGTGTCAGGGCAGGGTCAGGGTGGATCTCAGGGAAAGGTTCTTCCCCCAGAGGGTGGTTGGCACTGCCCAGGCTCCCCAGGGCAGTGGGCACAGCCCCAAGGCTGCCAGAGCTCCAGGAGGGTTTGGCTGCTCCTCTGGGGCACAGGGGGTGACTCTTGGGGCTGGGCCTGTGCAGGGCTGAGGGTTGGACTGGGTGGGCCTTGGGGGTCCCTTCCAGCTCAGCACATCCTGGGATTTTATGATCTCTCTGATTTACTTCACTGACACTCTGGCTCACACCTGCTGAGGACCATGGAAAGAGTCATGGAATCAGATACTTGTTTGAATTGGAAGGGACCTTAAAATCATCTTGTCCCACCCCCTGGCCATGGGCAGGGACACCTTCCACCAGCCCAGGTTACTCCAAGCCCCATCCAACCTGGCCTTGGACATGTCCAGGGATTCCAGGGGCAGCCACAGCTTCTCTGGGCAATGTCAGCACCATCACAGAGAAGGATTTATCCCTGATCCCCAAGCTACCCCTGCCTGTGTCAGAGCTGCTCAGCAGGACAAGCCCAGCAGGGCAGGAGGGGCTGTGGAGCTCAGGGAGGGGCAGCACTGGGTGTCTGAGCCGATCACACCCCGAGCGTGACTCAGCCCTGCTGAGCTGTCACTGCACATAAACTGGGCTGTGTCCACAGCACCAGAGCTCCAAGACACACAGAGGTGCCAGGCTGCTCACAGGCTGCTCCAGGGTGGGTGTGGGGAGGCTTGGCCATAAATATTCACCTGCCCACGGAGGTGCACAGGGAGCATGGGAATGGTCACTGCACAGAGGGACAGGCAGGACACCTTCTCATACCTGAGAGTTTGCCTGGGGAGGATGCAACCCCCCCAGTGCCCAGAGAGAGAAACATCTGTCATTAATCATGTATTCAGGGTCATCAGGGGCTCACAAGGGTTACAGATACACACATGGGCTCCTGAGGGAAACACCAGGTGATGTCCAGGACAGTGAGCAGGAGCAGGAGGGACCTGCACACCCATGGGACTCCTGTGGCTGCTGCAGCCACACAGGGAATGATCTGGAACCATCTCCATCCACAGAAGCAACTGCCCAGGGGTGTGGATGTGCTCAGGGTGCCCCATCACAAGCAGTTAGTGCTGGACCAGCCTCCCAAGCTGCTGAGAGGTGGGATGTGACCATGGCCACATCCAGCCACGCAGGCTGCAGCTCCCCAGACAACAGCCTGAGCTGCTCATTTATTTTTGATATCCTCATGACAACCACGAGCCTGTGAGAAAGGGAGAGGCTGCCTGAGCAGCTGCTGTCCCCGGGGAGACACAGGGATGGGAACCCGGGCACCCTGCACAGGGAAGAGCCTCTTCCAGCAGAATTCTTTCTCTCTTCAGGTCTGTATCTGGAGCAATTAGTTTAATAAACACCTTCCCTAGGTTCCCCCCAGGCATTATCTCTGGGAAAAGGCATGACAGCTCCTCTCCCAGCCCCAGCTCCCCCCCGGCAGCGTCTCTGGGAGCGGGGGCAGCACAGACGAGCCGTCCTCGCCCGTCCCTGTGCCCACGGAGCTCTGCTCTGTCAGCTGAGCCTCACTCATTGCAGCCCCAGATGGCTGCTGGTGGGTGGGCAGCACCCCCAGCACCCTCCTGTGCCCTCCCCAGGGCTGGCAGCAGAGGGGGGTGAGGCTGAGGTGCTTCCACTGCGCTGGGACAATGAGGGTGTCACCCGAACACCTCAACTCCCGCAGCCACTGATGTCCTCGAGCACCAACTCGCCCAGGGACCATCCAGCATCAGAGATTTGGGGGCTTTCCTGCCCTCTCACACAAAAATGTGTGTCTGAAGGCTTTTAATAAGTTCAGTAAGAAGTCCTCCTCCCCCGAAATCCAGGGGGAAAAGCATCTGGCACCAAGAGAGAGACGCAGAGCTGACAGGGAGGACGCACAGGAGGGACCAGGGGCACTGCAGCTGCAGGAGGGTCAGAGGGCAGGAGCTCAGGGCACCTCTGCCAGGGCACAGCCAGCACTGGGTCCTCCTCACTGCTCAGGTATTTCCACTAGAAACAACAAAGTGAAGCTTGTAAATCCTTAGTTGCCTGAGCCCTTAAATCCTGCACCCCCAGGCTGTGGGCACTGCAGTGGCACCCAGGGAGCACAGCCCGGAGCTTCTCCTGCTCCAGAGCCTTGGGAAAGATGGCAGTGAACCAAGAGATATTTTGTGACACAAATGTACAGGGGTCAACCTGCATTTCTGTAACACCCCACTGGGTTTGTCCCCAAAGCCTTCTGCACATTTAGGAGCACTGGGATATGTCCATGGACCGAGGGGATCCAAGGGTTGGAGCCCCTGTGCTCTGGAGCCAGGCTGGGAATGCTTGGAGGGTTCAGCCTGGAGAAGGGAAGACTCTGGGGAGACCTGAGAGCCCCTTGCAGGGCCTGAAGGAGGGTTATGAGAAAGGGGGAGGGTGACTTTTTACAGGGGCACAGAGGGATAGGACAAGGGGGAATCATTTTAAACTAAAAGAGGAGAGGTTTAGATTAGTTATTGGGAAGGAATTGTTCCTTGTGAGGGTGGGGAGACCCTGGCACAGGTTGCCCAGAGAAGCTGTGGCTGCCCCTGGATCCCTGGAAGTGTCCAAGGCCAGGTTGGAGCAACCTGGGCTGGTGGAAGGTGTCCCTGCCCTTAAGGAGGGGCTGGAATGAGAGGAGTTTTACTGACAATTCCAACCCAAACCATTCTGGGGTTCTGTGGTTCTATGATTCAGTAATCTGGAGCCCTGTGGATCCAGCATGGAATCATTCAGCTTGGAAAACACTTCTAAGGTCACCAAGTCCAAACATTATGCTCCATGAAACCTCCACTACCACAGGGAGGGGAATTTCTGCCTGTGAACCTGTCTGAGATGAAGAAGTCATTGATTTCTTGCACTGAAATTCGCTGCTAGAACTGGTACAAACGGGAAGAAAACTTCCACTGTGTTGCATTAAAACCCCTTGTTGTCCCTTGCCCTGGGATTGCCCCTTCTGTGCTGCTGCTGTGGGACGTGGGGAGCTGCACATCCCGTCTGCAAGGGCAGAGGGAATGAGTCAGAGAGGAAAAGAGGGGGAGGGAGGCGGCTTATGAACAGTCCTGGTTGTTACTGGGAGATGGAGGGGGGGAAAAAGGGAAAAAAAAAAGGAAAAAACAAACCAGGACTGTCCTGGTGCTCCAGAGAAGACCCTGGGAAGAGGGTGATGTAAGGTCAGCCTGTGGTTCCCACAGTGCTGACACAGACACAGGTCTGAGGGTCCCCAGTGCCCCCCGTGGGTGCTGTGCCCATCTGTGTGTGCCCTACGTGCAAGGAGGGCCATGATTTCGGGAGGGGGGATCTCGGGAACCTGGAGCCAGAGGAATCCTCACAAAGCTGGGACGTGATGTGTGGTCTCACTGGGATTTTGGGAGCAGGGAAGGCAGAAACAGAGGGGAGCTGGGACCCAGGGAGAAGAGCCAGAGGTGCCCGTGGCTGTCAGGGCAAAGGTTTCTACTCCTTGCTCAGCCCCCAGGGATCTTCTGAGCTGGGAGGCTCAAGCCCCTTTCCTTGAGGGGATGCTTATGGTCCCAATCCAAGCACAGAAAACACGGTTTGTGCAAGAGGAAACCCCCAGGAGTGTGATGTGGAGAAAAGGTCACCTGAGACCAGCCTGGCAGGGCCACCCCCAGAGAGTCACAGGGAGCTGGGGGCCTCAGAACAGACTGTGGGACCACAGGACTTCGCTGGCAGAGGGTAATTCTGCTGGAGATGGGAGAGGAGACACCCTATAACCCCTCAAAGAGGAGACACCCTATAACCCCTCAAAGAGGAGACACCCTATAACCCCTCAAAGCACATGTCTGTGCAGGCTCCTTCTATCAAGGGAGGATGAAGGATGGGATTTACTTTAGTGGGGACTGAGCAGTGTGGGATGACCCCTGTGGCTGTTGCCTGGAGGAGCTCTGGGATGCCCCATATGTCCCTGTTACCACAACCAGCTCCATGAGCAGTGGGGAGGGGAGGGGAGCCCAGGCAAATTCATGTCCTCCTTTGCTGGCTCTGTGTTTTCTGAAGGAGGATTTGGGGGTTTAGAGCTGGCTCCACGTGTCTGGGAGCAGTGTCAATGCTACTGTGGGATTTGGAAAACCTCAGGGTGGTGGGTTCCTCATCATGGCACCAGCAAGAGGTCTCTGTGCAGGTGAGGTTTCAGCAGCTCCCACACCAGGAAAAAATCCCTGTCCATCCCTTTCCCTGCTCCAGCAGACACAGTTCTTTGGCAGCAGAAGGTCCTGTGGACACCTGGAAAGTGCTGAGGTCCTTGGGAGATGTGTGGGCTGTGGGAAACCCCCACCAGTGCAGGGGGCAGCAGTGGTGGCCTCTGACACCTGCCTCCTGTCCCTGGCTGGGCAGAGAGGGACCTTATCCCAGTGGGAACCACTTGGAATGGTGATGGAATGGCACTCACAGAACAAAACACTGCTGGGAAAGTTCTTTGGCACTGGTCTCTCCAGGGGCCAACTTGTGGTGTTGGCACAGCTGCCTCCCAGCCCTGGTCCCTCCCTGAGAGCTCTTCCCAACCAGGAGAGCCGAGGATAACCAGGGATGGGAGCTGTTGATGGCTTAAAAACCCATCAGTGACAAAACCAAGGGGAACTGGAGGGAAATTAGAATGGTGTTTGTAAGGACTGGGCATTGCAGGGGGCACAGGAGACTCCTGGGGGGGACACCTGTGTCCCATGGGGTGGTCCTGGGCAGCAGGACCGAGGAGGAAGGAGGAAGAGGAGGAGGAGGAGGAGGAGGTCAGGCTGGTTTTAACCCTGAGGAGCAAAGTGGTTGCTGTGCCCTGGGCACAACCACCCCACCCTGCCAGCCTGGGGCTGGTGCTGGGCCTGGGCACAGAGCCAGGGCAGGATGGACCCACCCAGGAGCTCAGGGAAGCAGCTCCCAGGGACACCCGGGCTGCTGGAGGGTTTCTGTGGGGTGGAGTCTGCACGTGATACGGGATTGGGATACGGGGTTGGGATATGGGGTTGGGGCATGGGATGGTGATATGAGAGGGTGGTGTGGGATTGTGATATGGCACTGTGATCTGGGATTGTGATCTGGGATTGTGACACAGGGTCATCATTGTGAGATGGGATTGTGATTTTTGGGACTGTGATTTGGGATTGTGAGATGGGACTGGGATTGGGGTTTGGGGTTGTGGTATGAGATTGTGATTTGGGGTTGGGATTGTTAAATGGGATTGGGATTTGAGATTAGGATTTGGGATTGGGTTTGGGGTTGGGATTGTAACATGGAATTGTGACATGGGATTGGGATTGGGATCTGGGACTGTGATCCAGGACTGTGTTCTGGGATTGTGAGATAGGACCCGGATCGGGCATTTTGATACAGGGTTGGGATTGTGATCCAGATTTCTCTGGGCACACGTGATCCAGGCTGCAGGGATGGGGGAGGTCACTGCTGGTTTGAGAGCAGGGTGGGACCAGCAGCAGGACATCGTGTCCCAGCCAGGACCTGTGGGACAGCCCTGCCCACCCCTAACCCTCACCCTCACCCCAGGGCCACCCCTCACCCTCCCTGGGACCGAGCTGCAAACAAGAAAACAACTCTCTTTTATATCCTGGTTTTTTTTAAAGACCAGGATGGGGGGAGGGAGGGGGGTTATCCCCAAAAATCTCCTGCAGAGCTGCAGGGAATGGTGTGTGTTCCAGGAGCACGTGTTGGAAAGGGCTTAACTGGGGCGAGGCTGCTCTGCTGCCTCAGGGAGCTGCTGGAGATACAGCCTGTTCCCACTCACATCGGGGGTATTTATAGATACAGATGTTTCCCGAGCAGCACGGTTCAACACGGAGGTTTTTTAATTTTTTTTAAGTTTTTTTTACTCCCTGTCTCCCTTCCCATCCCTCCTCTGCACTTCGAAACAGCACAGAGACGGCAGTGGGGAGGCAGAGGAGTCAATCCCCGCTCCAGGCTTTCAGAATTAAAGGGTTTAAACGGGTCGAGGTGCCTCCACATCCCTGTGAAGGGCCAGGGGAACATTCTTGGAAGGCTAAAACCACCTCCTTGGGGGAGGGCTGGCTCCCAGCCCGGTGGGAGCGGGTGCTGGAGAACCCAAGGGAGTGAGCTCAGAACCCAAGGCAGTGAGATCAGAACCCAAGGGAGTGAGATCAGAACCCAAGGCAGTGAGATCAGAACCCAAGGCAGTGAGATCAGCGCTGCTTCACCCCTGGAGAGGTTCTCCGGGGGCAGGGAAGGGGCTCAGCCCCTGCAGCACCCCGGGTGCCTCACCCAGCAGCAGATGCTCGGAGCAGGGGATGCCTGAGCCATCCCTGTGCCAAACAAAACAGGACCTGGCTGCTGTGGGGCTGTTCCTCCCCTCTGAGCGGTCCCTGTGCCCCTTTTCCAGGGCGGGGCTCAGCCCTGGCACTGCCCATCACCACAGGGGCTCACACCCCCCACCCCGAGGATGCCTCGCAGGAGATGCTTCCTCCCAAACCCAGCGAGGATTTCACAGCCCAGCTCGGTTTATTCCTCCTGCAGCTTCAGCCCCAGCGGCCGCCCAGCACTTCCCACCCCGAGGAAGGTTGGCTGAACATTGTGAGAAGGAGAAAAGCCCCGCTCAAATAAATCCACGCCCCAGGGGAAGCGGCGCTGCCTCTGCCCCCGAGCGATGTCCTTGGAGGCTGGGCAAGGGCTTTGCTCCACAATTAATTATCCATGCTCTGGGGGCCGGCTGGGAGGCATTAATGGCTCCAGATGCGGATCATGGAGCTCTGCGTGGCACTGTAAACATGCTGCAAGTCCAATTTGGATTTCCCCCGGTGCCTCATTTAAATGAATTATGTAAACGGTTTCCCCTCCTCCTTTGAGCAGAAGCCAGTCTGGCTGCAGCCCGATGTGTTAATCCAGGAATAAAATAAAAAACAAGGCAGGCCAGGCATTGTAAGTGGTGCTGTGGAGCCCGTGGCAGGGCTGGGCAGGGTGGGCAGGGGGTGCTGCAGCTGCTCCCACCACCCTGAGTATCCCCCTTCACTCGGTCCCACCCCACTGGGTGGCCCCAGGAGGGTCCCATCCCCACCCCTGGGTGTTTAATTCAGTTTAATTTGGCCACACAGTGATCACAGTTATTTGTGACTTTGCCTGGGCTCCCATATCCATCCCTTTGGGGTGGTCCCCAGGGAGACTAATTAAAGCAATTAAAGCTACCTGGGTAGGTAATGAGAGTGCAGCGTGTGGGGTCCCAGCATGGTCTGATCCTACTCTCCAGGCTGGGAGATGGGGAGGGACAGACAGGAAGGGGACCAGCCCAGGGCTGTGCTTTCTGCTGAGCAAGAGGTGGCAGATGTTTGCTGATGAATTATTCACCCAGAAAATTGTCATAGAAACACAGAATGGTTTGTGTTGGAAGGGACCTCAAAGCTCATCCAGTGCCACCCCCTGCCATGGGCAGGGACACCTTCCACCAGCCCAGGTTGCTCCAAGCCCCGTCCAACCTGGCCTGGGACACTTCCAGGGATCCAGGGGCAGCCACAGCTTCTCTGCCCAACCTGGGCCAGGGCCTCCTCACCCTCAGAGGGGAGGAATTCCTTCCCAATCTCCCATCTCTCCCTGCCCTCTGGCACTGGGAAGCCATTCCCTGTGTCCTGTCCCTCCAGCCCTTGTCCCCAGTCCCTCTCCAGCTCTCCTGGAGCCCCTTCAGGCCCTGCAAGGGGCTCTCAGGTCTCCCTGGAGCTTCTCTTCTCCAGGGGAACCCCCCCAGCTCTCCCAGCCTGGCTCCAGAGCAGAGGGGCTCCAGCCCTGCAGCAGCTCCGGGGCCTCCTCTGGACTCTCTCCAGCAGCTCCAGGTCCTTGTGCTGCTGTTCCCAGGGCTGGAGCAGCTCTGAGAGGAGCAGAGGGGTGGAATCCCGTCCCTCAGGCCACTCCAGTTCCAAAACAAGGTCAGGGTGGCAGTGATGTCACAGGCTGGTCCTCGCCCATGGATTGACCATGAGTTGAAGCCACAAGGCTCTGGAGGCTGAAGGTGCTGCCTAAGCCAGGACACTTCAGGGACAGCCTGAACCTCTCCACCAGCAGAGCTGGGAGCAACCAGACCCTGCTGGGTATTTAAATCCCCATCCAGCCTCCCAAAAATGCAGCTGCTGCTGCAGGGCACAGGCACCGCATGGGACTTTCCTGTTTGGACTTGGCAGGCACCAAAAAAAGGAGCTTTTGTGTCCCTCCCTGACTCAGGGCCAGCTGTTCACTGCCCAGGCTCTCTGTGGCACAGCCTTTTCCATCAGAGCCCTGAAGCCAAGCTCTGCCTGGGGAATCCCAGGGGCAATTCAGGGCAGCTGGAACATGACACCTCCACGGGACACTCCCTGCAGCCTCTCCCACACTGAACTGAGCTCAGTGGGGATGTCCAGCTGGCAGGGAGCTGCTTCCCTCCTCCCTGCCTGCATCCAGGAGGATGTTTGAACTCAGACATGGATTGTACTTTCCACCAAGCACATGCAGAACAGCCACCACTCTCCATCCCCATGGAGACGCACTGTGAGGGAACTGGAGGGCTCAGACTGAACTGAGTTCCTCTCATGCCATGCTCAGGCTTTTGGGGAGTTTTTGTCATCAATCCATCTGGGTTTTTTTAAATTTATTCTCATTAAATTATGCAGCCAGGGTTGCCTGTGGTTTGAGCTCCTCGGGGTGCCTTGTACAGCTCAGGGTGATTGTGGGTGGGTAAATACAGCAGGATGGGACAATCACATCAAGCTGCTGAATCCCAAAATCCAGGGATGTCTGAGGCAGCCATAGCAGCACAGCCTGAGTCACCCTGACTGTCCCTGCTCCAGTTTCCTTGGACACTTCGGGGTGTATCTGCCGGGGGTTTGAAATGTGTCCTGAAGAAAACAAGGAACAAAGATCATTGTCCTTTAAATAAATGATGAATAGGAGGCATGAGGGGAAAACAGGTCTTGCAGTGGAGCCTGGTGTGATCCAGCCCTTCCAGAGCCTCCTCAGCAGAGTGCAGAGCACAGGGTGCAGGGTACAGGGTGCAGGGTGCAGAGCACAGGGTGCAGGGTACAGGGTGCAGGGTACAGGGTGCAGGGTGCAGAGCACAGGGTACAGGGTGCAGGGTGCAGAGCACAGGGTGCAGGGTGCAGGGCTCAGGATGAAGGGTTACAGGGTGAGGGGTGTGGGATAGGGTGGGCAAGCTCAGGAGAGCAGGGAGAAGGGTGCAGAGATGAAGGGTTCAGGGTGTGGGATGAGGGGCTACAGCATTCAGGGTGCTGGGTGCAGGATGAGGGTTCAGGGTGCACGGTGAGGTTAGAGGGTGCAGGGTGAGGTTACAGGTTTACTGGTTGAGGTCACAGGGTGCGGGATGAGGGCTCAGGGTGCAGGATGCGGTCACGGGGTGCAGGATGAGGGCTCGGGGTGCAGGATGCGGTCACGGGGTGCAGGATGAGGGCTCGGGGTGCAGGATGCGGTCACGGGGTGCAGGATGAGGGCTCGGGGTGCAGGATGCGGTCACGGGGTGCAGGATGAGGGCTCGGGGTGCAGGATGCGGTCACGGGGTGCAGGATGAGGGCTCGGGGTGCAGGATGCGGTCACGGGGTGCAGGATGAGGGCTCGGGGTGCAGGATGAGGGCTCAGGGTGCAGGATGAAGGAAGTCACACAGTGCCGGGTTCTGGGCTCCCCGTGTCGCAGCGCGGGCTCGCAGCGCCACCTCGTGACCGGAGCCACCGGGGATGGGGACGGGCTGCAGGATACCGGGATGGGCTGCAGGACACGGGGATGGGCTGCAGGATACCGGGATGGGCTGCAGGATACCGGGAGGGGCTGCAGGATACCGGGATGGGCTGCAGGACACAGGAATGGGCTGCAGGATACCGGGATGGGCTGCAGGACACCGGGATGGGCTGCAGGATACCGGGATGAGCTGCAGGACATGGGAATGGGCTGCAGGATACTGGGATGAGCTGCAGGACACCGGGATGGCATCCCAGTGCAGGGAACCCCTGGTATAGTAAGAACCCATGTGCCCCTGGGCATGGTCTGCACCCCACACTGTGTGCAACCCACCTTGTGCACCACACCTGGCACCCCTCACTTTGCTGCCCACCACCACCTGCCCTGCCAGCCACGTGCCCACCACTAGCAGCAGCTCCTCAGGTGCCACGGGCTGGCAATGGGGTCCAGGGCTCCAAGCTTTCATGCCCCAAAGTGATGCCATCCCCACCTGCACCTCCTGGCAGCCAGCTGTGCCCCCAGCTGTGCCCCCACCCCTGCATTAGGTGTGTTTGACACATCTCCTCTTCCTCTGCCTCCCGCACGCTCAGCACACACTCCAAGAAAGATCCAAGGACAAATCCATCGGGTTTATTCCAAACAAGACTTTATTGACAAGGTGAGGTGCTGGGGCCAGGCCAGCACAGCCTGCAGGAAACCCAACCTGTCCTCCAGCAAGGACCAGGGCGGGGTTGTTCTCCCATGGGGACAACAAGGCAGGAGATCCCCTGAGGAGCTGAGGCCACCACTGAGGCTGGGGGAGGCAGAGGGACATCTGCCTCCAGCAAAAACCTCAGCAATTCGTTTTCCTCCAGGCAGTTTGGGGACACAACAGTGGTCAGGTCGTGGGTCCTGGTCCCCAGAGCCCCAAAAAAGGCACCACAGTCCCAGGACACCACGTGAGACAACAGCAGCTGGTGAGAACCAAACCCTCCCGAGGCAAGGCCCTGGTCTCTGCTGGGACAAGAGGGTTTGGAGGCACCACCAAAGGCACTACACAAACATGGGCATGGAGAGAGCTTCAAAAACACCCTCAGGTCTCTCTCAGCCCTCAGTTTCTCTGTTTGGTACTTCATCTCTTTCTAATTAAAACAGAAGACCTGCAAGAAGGCACAACCCAGCACAGCAGCTCCCACGTGCAGAACTGGGGCTAAGGCAGAGCTGGGGCTGTCCCTGGCCCTGAGGGACAAGGCCACCACAGCTCTGACCTGGCAGCAGGATGCCCGGGGCCACCTCAGCTGAAGTCCCTGTCCGGCAGCACCAGTGGAGCCACCAATGTCCAGAGGTAGAGCAGGAGCCCGGCCCAGCTGGAGGAGATCTTCACCCACACGGCAGTCCAGGGGCTCCTCAGCACCTGCAAGCTTTCATCTGGCCTGGAAAACCACACAGGGGGTGGCCCCCATCACTGTGGTATCCAGGGAGAGGGACAGAACTGTGAGCACTCCTGGGTGCCCCATGGCTGCAGCTGCCCCGGGGATGTGACCCCACTGCTGCAGCTCACAGCACCCAGGGGCTGGGTCCTCGTTCCCAAGGGATCCTGGGCTGCAGCACAGGGTGCTGGCAAGGCCTGGCACAACCCTATGCTACCCCAAAACGATGAGGGAGCACGTTCAGTGCCCTCACAGGCAGATGCACCTCGGCAAACAGCTCTGCCCGAGAGCAGGGAAGGCCCCGGGAGGAGGGGATATAGAGGCAGGGGCACAGCCCTGGGAGCTCTGCCCACCTGTACCAGTTGGTGAGGGTCATCATGATGTAAAGGGCGGCGAGGAGGAGGCAGAGGTGGAAGAAGGTGTAGTTGTAGGAGACGCCGTCCTGCTCGTTGTCGTAGGCGCGGTGAGGCCCCGGCTCTGCCCCCTCCCCCGGCCCTGCCCCGGGCCCGCCCTGCTCCGTCAGCATCAGCTTGTTCACCTCAGGGTGGTCTGAGGAGCGCAGGCTGCGGGCACAGGGGAGGGGTCTCAGCACCCCCTGCTCAGTGCTGGGGTGTCACAGCATCCCAGGATGTGCTGAGCTGGAAGGGACCCCCAAGGCCCATCCAGTCCAACCCTCAGCCCTGCACAGGCCCAGCCCCAAGAGTCACCCCCTGTGCCCCAGAGGAGCAGCCAAACCCTCCTGGAGCTCTGGCAGCCTTGGGACTGTGCCCACTGCCCTGGGGAGCCTGGGCAGTGCCAACCACCCTCTGGGGGAAGAACCTTTCCCTGAGATCCACCCTGACCCTGCCCTGACACAGCTCCAGCCCTTCCCTGGCTGCTGTCCCTGGTCCCCCCAGAGCAGAGTTCAGTCCTGCCCCTGCTCTGCCCCTGCCCAGGGAGCTGGAACTGCACTGAGCTCTCCCCTCAGGCTCCTCTGCTCCAGCTGAACACACCAAGTGCCCTCAGTGTCCTCACACGGCTCCAAATCCAGGCCCTTCCCCATCTCTTTGCCTCCTTTGGACACTCTCCAGTTGCTCAGTATCTTCCTCATACTGTGGTGCCCAAACTGCCCCAACATTGCAGGTGAGGCTGCAGCAGTGCAGAGTAGATCAGGGATGTTTTGTCCTTGGGGCCCTCCCTGGAGCAGTTTGGGGGATGCAGAGTGTGGGGAAAACCTAAAAACTGTGACCACAGCCAGAAAGGGCAGCTGCCTGTGTGTCCCCCTGGGGACTGGGCTGGCTTTGCAAGAGGCCCTTAGTGACAAAAACGCTGGACCAAGGTGTGACTTCCCCCTTCCCTAAGAGCCTTCTGGTGGCTCTCTGCTCCAGGCAGAGGGACAGTGCCATCCCCAGGGCCACAAGCCAAGCCCTCACCTGATGAAGAGGGTGCAGAGGATGAAGATGATCAGCCCCACGATGCTCGAGGCGTCCCACCAGGTTGTCAGTGGTTCTGTGGCCGTCGCTGTGCTGGTGCTGTTCCTCACCAGCAGAGTGGGGTTACAGCTCTGGACTGGGGGAGGACATGCAGGGGGTCAGCATCAAGGATGGGACAAACACCCACCCCAGTGTGTGGTCCTGCCCCCTCACAGAGTCACAGAATCATGGAATCACAGTTAATCAGGGTGGAAAAGCCCTCTGAGATCATCAAGTCCAACCCNCTGTCAGGGAGTTGCAGAGAGGGCTGAGGTCTCCCCTGAGCCTCCTCCTCTCCAGGCTGAGCCCCCCCAGCTCCCTCAGCCTCTCCCCATGGGAATTGTGCTCCAGACCTTTCCCCAGCCTCGCTGCTCTTCTCTGCACCTGCTCCAGCCCCTCCATGTCTTTCCTGAGCTGAGGGACCCAGAACTGGACACAGCACTTGAGATGAGTCCTCCCCAGCGCTGAGTTCAGGGCAAGAATCCCTTCCCTGCTCCTGCTGCCTCACTCTTCCTGATCCAGGCCAGGATCCATTGGCCCTCTTGTCCCCCTGGGCACCCTCTGGCTCCTGTTCAGCCTCCTGTCACTCCAGACTCCCAGCTCCCTTTCAGCCTGGCCTGAACCCAGGCCACAATTTGCTTACTTGGCACGTTGGCCAGAGCAGCCCAGGTGACGTAGGTGGTGTAGAGGGTGATGAGGGAAGCCTGCAGCAGCCCCGAGTGCGGCTGAGCCTCCTGCAAACACAGCAGCAGGCGCTCAGGGTGGCCCTGGAGCCTGCAGTGACACGGCCACCAGCCTCCTGGGAGCCATCTTCACCTGGATCTTGGGCAGGATGGACACCACAGAGACGACGAGGCAGAGCAGGAGGTTGATGCTGATGAGGGCCTTGCCCTCGGTGCAGCCCTGGGGTTTGGTGTAGTACACGTAGAGCAGCGCAACAGCCGCGATGGAGGCGGCGTAGAACATGAAGGTGACGGTGCAGAGGGCTGGGGGACAGGAGAAACACAAACCTTACTCACAGCACCCCCCAAATAAGGAACTACACAACCTTAGAGAAGCCCTCGAGAACTAGATAAGGGATGTAAACAAACAAGGATGTAAACTAAGCTCTGTGCACCCAAATAAAGAACCAACACTTCAGTGGTGGAGCGCAATGGTCCTGTGCCTGCTCAGGAACTGAGGTCAAGATCATGAGGAAAAGGACCAAAGAAGGACTTCCAGTAGGGGTGTGACCATGCAGAGCAAACTAATGAATATGTATTAAGTAAGAGAGAATATCTAATGACTATATAAACAGCCCTGCCCACCTGTCATTGGCACACTGGATTAGAGGAGCTCTCCTCCTGAATAAAGAATGCCCCTTTTAGCTCCTAAAAATTGGCAATAAGAAGTTTGTTCATGCTGCTTTTTGGTATCATGGGGGAAGAAACAAAAAGGAAAGAGGCTGGAGCAGAACCCCCAGGCGTGGGCAGCCCTGGGATGAGCCAAACCCTCCGTGGTGCTGCTGTACCCACCTGCATACCAGCCCTTGGCGTTGCTCTCGCTCGCCTTGCGCAGCCACCGTTGGCTCCAGGAGTGGGCGAAGTCGATGAGGAGCACGAGCTGGATGAGGATGAAGAGGAAGGAGCCGACCACACCGAAGTAAAACCAGACTTGAGAGCAGAGAAAAACCAGTCAGGAAGAGGGAGAGCGAGACCTGGGGGCGCAGGGGTTCAACCCTGGGCTGAGGCGTGCGGAGGGCACAGCTCCTCACCCGAGGTGAAGGCCCCGTCGGGGATGTAGAAGGCGCCCACGGTGATCCCCACCAGCACCAGGAACTTGAAGAACCAGAAGCTGTGGGAGGAGAGAGGAGGCACAGTGTGCACCCTGTGGGGGTCCACCCTTGCCCACGCAGCCCCCCGGGGCGGGTACCCACCCGTTGTGCAGGGCAGCCCGGGGGTCCTTGCTGCTGCGCACGCACACCATGAGCACGGCGAAGAGGAAGAAGAAGGCGGCCATGGCGAAGCCCATCCGGTACACGGCCTTGTGGCCCAGGAAGCTCCTGCAGTTGATGTGGGTCTGGACCCCCAGCACAGACCCACTGCCTTCACAGAAGCCCGGGAGCTGAAACGGTGATGGGAGGGTGAACATCACCCCAGTACGTCCCGGCACATCCTACTGGTGATTGAAGACTGTGGGAAGGCCTTGAAGAGCTACTGATTGTATTGAAGAGCAGCTCCTGGGTTGTGAAGCCCCCCCCCAGGTTGCCCAGAGAAGCTGTGGCTGCCCCTGGATCCCTGGAAGTGTCCAAGGCCAGGTTGGACGGGGCTTGGAGCAACCTGGGCTGGTGGAAGGTGTCCCTCCCATGGCAGAGGGTTGGGACCCCCTCTTTGAGATCCCTTCCAACCCAAACCATTCTGGGATTCCACAATTCTGGGATTCTGGGATTCCACACCCACTGCAAGCCCTGGTGCCACCAAAGATGAGCCAGACCATGCCTGCTCCTCTGCCACTTGCTTGGGGACAGTGGTGGGGTGACACAGCTAAAGCCACCCTGCAGGTCAGTGAAAACTGGGATGAAACCAGCCTTTCCCAAAAGCCCAGCCCAGCAGCAGCAACTCAGCTGTCAGACCTCCACTCCCTCCACCTGAAGTCACAGAATCACCCAGGTTGGAACAGACCTCTGAGATCATCGAGTCCAACCTGTGCCCCAACCCCACCTCGTCACCCAGCCCATGGCACTGAGGGACACGTCCAGTCTGTTTTCAAACACCTCCAGGGACGGGGACTCCCCTCCCTGGGCAGCCCCTTCCAGTGTCTGACCACTCTCTTTGTAAATAATTTCTTCCTAATGTCCCAACTCCATGACTTGCAAGTCATCAGCTGAACCCCAAAAACAGGATTCAAGAAACTTCCCCAGAAGACAGTTGGGAAAACTGGGCAGTGCATGACATTATATCCCACTGCACTTTCCCCTCTGTGGGAAACCAGGGTTAGCAACACATCCCAGAGAGATGCTCAGACAAAGAGGAACACAAGCACATCATGCCCCAAAAATTCCCTTTCTGATTCAGCCTCAGCAGGAGCTGAACTTCTTCCCAGTGACCTCCAGGAGTTATTTACCTTGTGCAGCTCCTTCTCCACGCCGGGGATTATCATAATGACGGACACCAGAGTGCCAAGGAGGAGGAAGAAGGTGAAGAGGAGGCGGGAGATGGTGGAGTTCTTGGCTGAGGGGCAGCAGCCGCAGAGCAGACACGGAGCAGAGCCACAGAGACAGGACACCTGCAAGGAGAGCAGCCCCGTGTCAGAGGGGCAGAAACTGGCCCCAAAACAGGTGCCCAGGTCGATCCATAAGCAAATCTCCTGGGAATCCTCATTGCTGCTCCAGGGGTTTTGCTGAGAGCTTCTCACCAGCTCATCAGGTGTCACGGGAATGGTGCCAAACCACCCCCAGAAGCCGCTGAAAAAGAGAAGAGTTGCAGGAACCGCAACAACCAGCCAAGGTGGGAAATGACACACCCCTTCCCAAAGGCCACTTTGGAGGCAGGAGAACTGAGGAGAAGCATCCCCAGGAGTCCAGGGTGGGTCCTGAATTCCCAGATCCAGCACAGGCTCAGCTGGGTTGAGTTCAGCTGGGTTGGGTTGAGCTGGTTTGGGGGAGCTGGGTTGGGTTGAGCTGGGTTGATTTAGGCTCAGTTGGGTTCAGTGGGGTTGGGTTGAGCTGATTTAGGCTGGGTTGAGTTGATTTGGGTTGGATTGGGTTGATTTGGGCTGAGTTAAGTTGGGTTGGGTTGCGTTGAACTAAGTTCATTCGGGTTGAGTCAGGTTGAGTTTGGTTGGGTTGAGCTGAGTTTTGCTGCTCCAGTAAACACCATTCCCACCCATTATTCCTCTAATTTGGATATTCTCAGGGTGTGGGAGAGCCCCAATCACCTGCCTTAGAGCAAGAAAAGCTGCAGGGGTTTTGCACAACAGGTTTTAAAGCCTGTGATGGGTCAGGAACACTGGGTACAGTCACAGCCAGTCCTGACTGTGCCACCTGATCTGGGTGGGGAGGATTTTCAGCCTCTGAATCTCCCACCCCAGCCCTGGGATCTCCTGCTGCCAACTCCTGAAACCCCTATTTTCCCAAGAGAGGGTGAAGTTGGACAATAAATAGGGCATTTCACAAGGTTCCATGTCAAATATTTGGGGAAAAATAGGAGAATGGGGTGTCTCTCATGTTTGGATTGAAGATGTTTGGTTGGGGAAGTAAAACCAACATCCCACATCAAGGGAAAGCAGGTGGTGATGCTGAACCAGAGCCACCATGTGAATTAATGGATTAAAGTGCTAAATAAAACCTTCAAGGACCCAAAACCTAAATTAAAACTGAATTCCCAACTCTGCTCCGCTCCCCATTGTGGGAACAGCAAAATACACCCCAAGAGTGAAATATTCCCTAAAATAAGAAAATTTCAAATATTCCCTAAAATAGGGAAATTTCAGGCTATTTCTTTCTTTTTCTAACCCTCACTGAAGCCACCACAAACCCACAACCTCCTTTGTCCCACCCAGTGGTCCAGGGAGCAACAAGAAATCCCCCTGCAGGTGCTGGCAGGAGTTTATTTCAAAGACTACTTTCCAAATATTTATCTCTGCATTCCCAAATATTTCCAGATTTACAGCACTGGGTGTTTTTAACTCCTGTATCACAGCCAGCTTCTCTCTAGGAAATCCTGTGACCATCTCAGCTCCTCAGTAAACAGCTTTCCCTCCCTTCACAGGGTGATTTCACTGATTTGTTTTGCTCTGATATTTCAGTTCTTCCCTTGGAACAGCCCTTCCCTCCTGCACTGGAGCAGGAGTCAGGGGCAGGAGGAGGGTCCAGCTCTGTCCCGCTATTCAGGGATGTTTATTAGGGTTATGTACCTCCTAATTACGCCCTGCAGTCAATACTAATTAAAGATGGCTCAGTATCAACTCAAAATACACATTTCTCACTGTTAAAATCAGTGTAGAAAAAGGACACTGCAGAACACAAAAGCAGATGTGGAGCTGCTGTGTGAGCAGATCACCTCCCTCAGCAGGGATGCTCAGGGAGGTTCACAAAGAATCCCTTGGATGCCTCCAAATCACTAGAGGTGGCTTTGCTTTACTTTATTTGGTTTGATTTTTATTTTATTGTATCATCATTCGAGAAAAATCCCCCCCTCCCTGATTTATTCCTCTTTACCCCCATCCCAGCCCCACAGCCCCATTGTCTGTGTTGAGCTGGTGATACCCACAGGACTCAGGGTGGGTCAGAGAGTCCCTGTACCCCACAGAGACCCTCATCCCATCTCTCCAGGAGCTGCTCAAGGGGCAGAACTTCATGTTTTCAACGTGGAAGCCCATGAAAATGGCCTTCAGTTAGAGATGGCTTCCCTTCAGACTCATTTAACACACCACTTGCACCAGAGGGCATTTAAAAGGCACCAGCCTTACTGTGTTTTCCCTCTCAAAATTAAAAACCAAACAGAGAACAGTATCAAAAATGCTTTTTAATGCAGAATTCCTGCATCATTTCACCTGATGCAGCACAGCACCTCCGTGCACCATCCCTCCCTCCAGCTCCTCTCCCTTCAGTGCCAACTGAAACAAAAAGCACCAATCCCAGAATCACTGAATCTGGCCAGGAAAACTGCAAGGTTTGGTGCTGTGGGGGAAGTTGTGGATCTGGGGGTTCAGCCCCATGTCCAAGCACCACTGAAGACCTGCACGAGGCTGCCAAGTTTTCCTCGGGGTCAGTGCAGGTGCAGGGAGGGCACAGGAGTGTCCACAGGGCCTCGATGGAACTGAAGGGAAACCTTTGCTCCATGTGCAGCCTCCAAACCCTCTGGGTGACCCCTGGGACAGCTGCAGGGGGATGAGTTGGGTTGGGTTGGGAGAGACCTTAAAGCTCATCCAGTGCCACCCCCTGCCATGGGCAGGGACACCTTCCACCAGCCCAGGTTGCTCCGAGCCCCATCCAACCTGGCCTTGGACACTTCCAGGGATCCAGGGGCAGCCACAGCTTCTCTGCCCAACCTGGGCCAGGGCNCGAGAAAAATCCCCCCCTCCCTGATTTATTCCTCTTTACCCCCATCCCAGCCCCACAGCCCCATTGTCTGTGTTGAGCTGGTGATACCCACAGGACTCAGGGTGGGTCAGAGAGTCCCTTCCACCAGCCCAGGTTGCTCCAAGCCCCATCCAGCCTTGGGCACTTCCAGGGATCCAGGGGCAGCCACAGCTTCTCTGCCCAACCTGGGCCAGGGCCTCCCCACCCTCCCAGCCAACAATTCCTTCCCAATCCCCCATCTCTCCCTGCCCTCTGGCACTGGGAAGCCATTCCCTGTGTCCTGTCCCTCCCTCCCTTGTCCCCAGTCCCTCTCCAGCTCTCCTGGAGCCCCTTCAGGCCCTGCAAGGGGCTCTCAGGTGTCCCTGGAGCTTCTCTTCTCCAGGGGAACCCCCCCAGCTCTCCCAGCCTGGCTCCAGAGCAGAGGGGCTCCAGCCCTGCAGCAGCTCCAGGTTCTCCTCTGGACTCTCTCCAGCAGGTTTTTGGGAGGTTTTTGGGAGTCTGCAGCATCCCTGGAGCCTGCTGGGGGTCTGTTTTCAAGGATGACTCTTACACAGCCAAACTCCTCAGCTGTATTTCAGTTCTCACAGGCCCTTTCAGTCACTGAGATAACGGGGTACAACATCCCCACCCCACTGACCTGTTCCATGGAGCAGTAACACAAGAGTCCTGTGCCACCAGGAGCCATGAAAACAGCTCCTGGTGCCCTTTCTGGTCACCCCCCTCAAAACTCCTTTGCAAGGAAGCAAAGGACCCCTCTGTGCCACACACTGCCCTGACCTGCAGCCCGGGCACCTCGTGCTTTCAGCCTTTTTCTTTGAAAAACAAGTGGGTTAAGAGCAAGAAACCCCTCCCAGGTTAAGCAATGCTGGACATGCTCTGATTCTCCTTCCAAAGGCTTTCAGAGGTGCCCATGAGTGTGAACACAGCCCAGGGCCAAAGAGCAGGGTGGAAAAAGCCAAGGAAGGAACTGGCTGCAGTGGCAGTGGGTTAATGAGGAAGGGTTGGTTTTCAGCTGCTGCAGTTGAGAATGTTTAATGTCTCCAGTTTCACTATCAGCTTCCTCATGAGACCCAGTTCACCTCCAGTGTGCCCCACGTGTAAGGGCTGCTCTGCTCCCTCCTCTCCTGGAGGATTTGAGGGAGTGCCAAGGGCCAGGCAAGGCAGGGAAACACAACATGCACCCAGCTCCACCAAATCAGCTCCACCAGCCCCCTGTAACAGTCCAGCTACACCAACATCACTTCAACACCACCCACCCAACAAACACCAGCCCAGCAACACCTGCACGAGTTTCTGCCACCCCAGTGGCAGCCCCAGGAACACACAGGGACTGAGTCACCCCAAAGCAATGCTGAGCAACTGGTGTTTATCTCCTGCCAAACCCATGAGCAGGCAGGTTAATCAGTACCAAACCATGGGCTTGGGGAGCTGGTGGCTCTCCCTCCTGGCAGGTGGCTTTGGATTGGTGTCACAAGGTTGATTGTGCCCATGAGGTGCCTGAACCACATCTGAGCTCCTCGGGGTTTGTGTTGGCTTGGGCAGCCTCTTGCTGCCAACCCCAACCTTGTCCCCCCCCTGGAAGGCAGCTCAGAACAATGACAGCTGTGGGCAGAGTCTGGAAAAATCACTGGAGAAGGGCATGTCATGGGAAAAAGGAAATTTTTGGTGTATGCTGTGAAGTTTTTCACTCAGGAACAACTTGTAGAGTTTTAATGGGAAAGAAGAAACAGCTTGGCAATCTGGTGCTGCTGTGACTCAAATGCTGCAGGCAGAGCTGAAGGAGTTAGTTCAGATGTTCTTGTTAAAAATAAAATAAAAAAAAATGGGGGGGGTTACTTGGTTTTGGTTTGTGTTTTTTGTGCCTCGTGGTTCTTCAGTTCAGAACTAAAACAGCCCCTGAGTCAACCACCTCCACCAGAAGGAACAGGAGAATTAAATTAAACTTATATAGTTACTCTATACCTATATAACTATATATTACCACAGGCTGAGTAACAGAACAGTTTTTTGGGGGGAAAAGTCCAGAATTAGGCCAGAAAACTCCACACCCCTGGACTGGAGTAACTCCCAGCTTTCCCAATACTTGTCCACGAGGAAAAGTTTGGAGTGTGCTACAGGGGGAGGCCTTGCAGACCACCCTCCAACTGATCCCTCATTTCCAAACCTCCTGTTCATTATGAGGTCAAGTGGCACCACAGGCCCTGTTTCCAGGTTTCCAGGCTGGCAGTTCCCAGTCTGGTTCCACAGCCCTGCCTTGGCACCGTGCCCACAGGTGAGGCACCAACAGGGAAGGCAATGCCAGCCGTGGGCAGGTGCTGTGTCACAGGGCACAGCACCCGGAACCACACACCCTGAGCACAGCAGGGCACCCAAATCACACCCCTGAGCACAGCAGGGCACCCAAATCACACNCAACTTGTAGAGTTTTAATGGGAAAGAAGAAACAGCTTGGCAATCTGGTGCTGCTGTGACTCAAATGCTGCAGGCAGAGCTGAAGGAGTTAGTTCAGATGTTCTTGTTAAAAATAAAATAAAAAAAAAGGGGGGGAGTTACTTGGTTTTGGTTTGTGTTTTTTGTGCCTCGTGGTTCTTCAGTTCAGAACTAAAACAGCCCCTGAGTCAACCACCTCCACCAGAAGGAACAGGAGAATTAAATTAAACTTATATAGTTACTCTATACCTATATAACTATATATTACCACAGGCTGAGTAACAGAACAGTTTTTTGGGGGGAAAAGTCCAGAATTAGGCCAGAAAACTCCACACCCCTGGACTGGAGTAACTCCCAGCTTTCCCAATACTTGTCCACGAGGAAAAGTTTGGAGTGTGCTACAGGGGGAGGCCTTGCAGACCACCCTCCAACTGATCCCTCATTTCCAAACCTCCTGTTCATTATGAGGTCAAGTGGCACCACAGGCCCTGTTTCCAGGTTTCCAGGCTGGCAGTTCCCAGTCTGGTTCCACAGCCCTGCCTTGGCACCGTGCCCACAGGTGAGGCACCAACAGGGAAGGCAATGCCAGCCGTGGGCAGGTGCTGTGTCACAGGGCACAGCACCCGGAACCACACACCCTGAGCACAGCAGGGCACCCAAATCACACCCCTGAGCACAGCAGGGCACCCAAATCACAC
>VYXB01005774.1:444270-455121 GCA_013397135.1 Pachyramphus minor
CTCCCCATTCCCCTCAATCCCGACATTCCTAAGCCCCAGAGCTCTCTGGGGTGAACCCTCTGCATCTCCGGTGGACACCCCTGGGTGCTGTGGGGTGCCCTGCTCTGGGTAACCCCCACATCCCCCACAAGGGATGAACTGAGGGATGCACCCCCTGGGGGTCCCCTGCATCCACAGGGCATCCCGGGGGTCCCCTGCACCCCCCCCATATACAGGGGTGCGTCCCCCGGGGGTCCCCTGCGAGTCATCCTCCCGGGGGTCCCAGGCACAGCGCGGGTCACCCTCCTGGCATCCCTCGGACCCCTCCGCTCCGGGATGTCCCTTCGCCCTCCCCGGGCCTCCCCCGGACCCTCGTGCGGACCCGCAGCCGCCGCAGCTCCCCCTGCCCGGGCCGCACCCCCGGGACCCCCGGGACCCCCGCTCCGGGCGGGCACTCACGCAGCTGAGCAGGGAGCAGACCCCGAGACAGGCCCCCATCGTGCTGCCGCTCCCGGCTCCTGTTCCCGGCTCCCGTTCCCGGCTCCTGTTCCCGGCTCCCGTTCCCGGCTCCCTGCTCCCCTCCGCCGGCTCCGCGCTCGGCTCCGCCCGGACCGGCCGCGCCTCCCCCGGGGCGGCCCTTACGGTGGCGGGGAGGGAAAGAGAGGGAGGATCCGGGCCCGTCCCGGCCTCTATTGCTTCTCCATCCCCCCGCTCCGTCCCCTCTGCATCCCCCACCATCCCGGACCCTCCATCACCGGTTACCGCCCAGGGCCCAGGGACACCAGGAGCTCGGGCCGGGGGCTCTGGGACACCCCCAGGGCTCAGGGGGTGTGGGGAGGCCCAGCCGGGGCTCAAAGCAGCCGCGGGAAGGGGTCATGGAAAGCCAGAATGGTTTGTATTGGAAAGGACCTTAAAGCCCATCTCGTTCCTGCCCCCTGCCATGGGCAGGGACACCTTCCACCAGCCCAGGTTGCTCCAAGCCCCGTCCAACCTGGCCTTGGGCACTTCCAGGGATTCCAGGGGCAGCCACAGCTTCTCTGCCCAACCTGTGCCAGGGCCTCCTCACCCTCACAGAGAAGAACTCCCTCCTAATATCCCATCTAACCCTGCCCTCTGGCAGTGGGAAGCCATTCCCTGTGTCCTGTCCCTCCAGCCCTTGTTCAAAGTCCTTCTCCAGCTCTCCTGGGTGGGGTCTCCGCCCTGGAATTCTGATTGGAACCTCCTAAAGTTCAACACGGAGAAGGGCAAAGTTTTGCTCCGTAGGAAAGAACAACCCCAGGCTCCAACATGTGATGGAGACCACTGAGCTCTGCAGGAAGGACCTGGAGGAGCTGGTGGACACCAGGTGGAACACGAGGCAGCAACGTGCCTGTGCTGCAGAGAAGGTAAATGTGCCCTGGGCTGCACCAGGCAAAGCACTGCCAGCAGATCACGGCAGTGATCAGTGAGCACCGGCCCAGGTTGCCCAGGGAGGTTGTGGGGTCTCCATCCTCGGAGATATGTCACCTGGATGGCCCTGCTTGAGCAGATGGACTCCGGAGGTGCCTTCCAGCCTCAGCCCTTCTGTGATTGTGGGGTGGTGGATGTGGTGACCTGTAGGGCCTCCTCTGGATGGCAGCATGATCCCCTGCTGTATCAACCACCCTTCCCAGCTTGGTGTCATCTGCCAACTTGCTGAGCTTACACTGCCCCATTACCCAGATCATTAATTAAATTAATTAATCATTAATTAAACTGGACTGAGACCAGTGCAGACCTCTGGGGTACAACTCTAGTTACTGGCATCCAGCTGGACTTTGTGTATGCCCAGTTTGCTTCAGCATCCCCTGACCTGATCCTCTTCCATCAGGGTTCTCTCTTCCTTGTTCCAGCCTTTCCTCATGGGATCTCTGATCCTCTGGGACCTGGTATTCCTGAAGATCAGTCTGGCAAGTTAAGAGCCAAAGGCAGCATTCAGTCCCTGGTTCTGTGGCACCAGGTTTCCCATCTTGTGGAGCAAGATGTATTTTCCCTAGTCTTCCCTTTGTCTCCTGTAGGAGCCCTTCTTGCTGGATTTGACAAAACACCTTCCAGCTCCCAGAAGTCCCACCAGCTCCCAGAAGTCCCATCAGCTCCCAGAAGTCCCACCATCTCCCAGAAGTCCCACCAGCTCCCAACAGATACACTGGCACCAGCAGACCCACCAGTTCAGGCATTCCCATCACTTCCAGCATTCCCACCACTTCCAGCATTCCCACCACTTCCAGCACTCCCACCAGCACCAGCAGTCTCACCAGCCTGAACCCACTGCCCCTGCAGGGCCAGACCCTGGGTGAGGGGGGCAGACAAAGGTTTTCCCTGCTCTTCCTGCCCAGCCAGAGTCTGGCACATCCCCCTGGAGCAGTGAGTGCTGCTCTGCTGCTGACATGCATAATTCAGGGCTAGAGATAACCCAGGATGTGCCAGCCCACTTCCAGACCCTAAATTTAGACAGCAGGAAAGTACATGGGTATGTGGCAGTGACAGGCTTGGGGGCACAGGGCTGGGGCAGCACGTCCCCTGTGTCCTTGAGGAAGAGGAGGGTGTCACACTTCTTGCTCCAGAGGTAAAGCTCCGGGGTTTGGCCCCCGAGCAGCAGCTGGCACAAATTAATAAAAGCATTTCTGGGCTTCTGTGGGCTTCCAAAAGCTGCTGGCTCGGCACGATCCTGCAACAGGAGACGTCAGCAGCCAAAAGCTGCTCTGTGATCTCAGCTGAGGTCTCGGGTTTCTCCTCCCTTGGAGGCACCGGGGTGTGTGCGGGGACACCCCCGTGTGTGGGCACGGGCCTGGCAGCACCCGGCAGCCTCGGGACAGGATGGATGGGCTCCAGCACGGCCCCCCGGCCGTGGGGGTGGGCATTCCGGCAGCTCCCATCTCCTCCTGGCTGGGTGTCAGTGCCCTGTGGCATCGACGGCAGGAATGTCCTGCAGTCCCTGTCCCCTCGGGAAGGGCGAGTTGGCCGGACGGGTGTTTGTCCCCTTGGTCCTGCTGTCCCCTGGCAGGCACGTGAGCCCGCTGCTCTGCCAGGAGCAGAAACCCTCCCACGGACCCTGCGGGCACCGCTGTGCCCCCGGCACTGTCCCCTGGTCCCTGGGATGATGCCACCAGGTGGCAGTGCCGGGGTGACACCGGTGCTCACACTCCGGGCACAGGGGATGGTGCCCGGGCTGCTCCCCGCCCGCTCCCCGCTGCCAGGGGGGAGAGGGTTCCCAAACCCCTCACAGGGGTGTCCCCACGCCTGGGTTTTGCTGGTGAGCAGAGGCCACCCCAGCGCCACCACCCCGGCCCCAGCCCCTCGACACCCCCTTCTCGGGAGGGGACTTGTGGCCAGTGGGATCTGCCTCGGGTCCTGCGCGTCCCAGCGATGTGACAGCGATGTGAGAGCGGTGCCACAAGTGACAGAGCTCTGACAGCCCCGTGCACCACAGGACAGGCTGGGTTTCAACACCCTGCACACGGGGGAAGATGAGGACTGGGAGATGTGGGATGCTGCTGGAGCCCGGGGATATGGGGCTGCCTCCAGCCATCCAACAGCAGAATCCCCGTGTCCTACTTCTGGGATCATCCTTGTCCGTGTATCCCCGTAAAACAACTTTATTTTCCTCTGCCTCCCCCGCTGCTCCTTCTCCTGCCTTGCTCAGCACCCCCAAGGCAGGAGGGGGCACATCCCCTCTCCCCTGGGAGGGGTCAAGGACACTATTTCTCCCCACCCCGGGGGGATTACAGGGCTGGGGGGAGCAGGGCCAGGAGCAGCTTGCCAGGGGTGCCCTCCCACCCTGGAGGAAAACTGCTCTCATGTGACTGTATCTGGGACAATTCCAGCTTAGCCGTGGGCGCAGCCAGCAGGGCTCCTGCTGCTCCCGAGCCGTGCAGTTCATGGATAAACCCACATTACAGCAATTAATAATAATTAGTAATCAATTCTGTGTCAGGAGAACCAGCTAAATTCATCGAGGACCTCATCTCCAGAGCGTTTGTCTGGTGCAGGCAAACGCAGCCATGGCACAAAGTGTGGGTTTGGGGTGGTGGTTTGGGGTTTGGCAGCCCCCTGGTCCACAGGGTCACCCTGCCTCTGGCACCCTGGGGTGCTCTTGGATGGGATTTACAGCACACAGGGCCCTTCCCCTCAGCCCCAGCTGCTGTCCAGCACATCCCAGCCCTGTGTTTTGGGAGCTTTGAGGAGCTGCTCGGAGATCTCAGGGTGCTGGGAGGTGTGGGGGCCCCTGTGCTGCAGGGGTGGGGCAGGAGTGGAGCCCCCCGTTACTGACACCAATGGATTTCTTCCTTTGTGCTGCCTCCTGTGGGGTTTGCAACCCCCAGACGAGAAGGGAGACAGCAGGAAGTCAGTCTGGGATGGGGAGGTTGGATGCAGAAGTCCTGGGATTGAAGCGTGTCCCTTCCCTCTTGTCCAAGGATGCCTTTGAGGCAGGGAATTAGTTTTCCACTAAGCCCCTCTGTAAAAAACACAGACACAGGAGCAATGGGCAATTGCTTGGCCTTTAATTACAGACAGAGGGAGGGTGTTCAGGGTCACTGGATCCAGGATTCAGAGCCAGTGGAAATGAGGGGAAGGATTTTCAGGAAGAATATTGCAGGAACCTGCAGAACCTCTGTACCTGAGTTCCTACATTGTCCCTTTTGTTGAGCAGGACCCTCCTTTCCTCCTGCACTGCCAGAACATCTCAAATCATAGAACCATGGAATCACAGAATATCCTGAGCTGGAAGAGACCCACAAGGACCATCCAGTGCAACCCCTGGCCCTGCACAGACACCCCAACAATCCCACCCTGTCCCTCAGAGCGTTGTCCAAACCCTCCTGGAGCTCTGGCAGGTTTGGGGTGTGACCACTGCCTGTGCATCAACCCTTGAGAACAACCCAACAAAGGAGCCCGAGGGAGACCCAGAAAACCCTCTGAGTTTGCTGCTGGGGTTCCCAGCCACGGGCATTGCTCCTGGAAAACCCACCGAGCAACTGAGACCATCTTCAAGGACCTTTTGCCAGCGTCCTAAAGGCCAGTGTGGGAATGCAGAGCTTGTCATCATGCTGGGGTGTTCTCCCCAAAGCCTCACAGCCCGGAGGGTGAAGAGCCACCCTGTGTCCTTGAAGCCTGACTTTTCCTGGGCTCAGGGATGCAGGGACTGGCTGGAAAAGCTGCAGCACTTCCCTGCTGAGCTCGGACAGATGCTGTTTGTCTCTCTCCCAGCAGTGGCCAGACACCTGGCAGGTGATGGATGGGAGTGTCACACCAGAGATTCTGTGCTCTCACAACCGCTGGGTCTCTCACGAGGTGGAAAATTTGAGGGGTTACTCTGCTGTGAGCTCCATTCTTTCCCCAAGGTACCAGGATCTGAATCAACAGAGCTGGTGGGGTGGGGAGGTTGGAGGAGGTAGCAGTGTGAGACCTTGATCTGAAGGTGTTCTTGATCCACCTGGCAGGAGGAGCTGGTTCTTTTCTTCCCAGCCTGCAGCCTTGGTGCTCCTGGGTGCTCCTGTTTCCACGCTCCGGATTTGAGCTCCTCAATCTCCTCTCCTGGTACCCAAAGCCTTTCTCCAAACTCCATCAAGAGACCCCCTGAGCTCCTCCATGCATTTTGCATGTCCCCTGGTTGACAGGACATCCCAGAAAGCACAGCCCAGCCAGGGCAGTGCCAGTGGAATGGTCAGTTTGGGATGCCCACGGAAAGCGCGGGCGGTTTTTCAGCCTGTTCGTTTTCAGCCTTAATGATTCTCCCTCTTGGAGAAATGGCTAATGAGCCATGGGGATCCAATTAGATGTCTCTAGCCGACCTTTCACCTCCTTCTTGCCTTTCAAAACCCAAAAGAAACCCCCACTCCCAAGTGCCTGCACGGAGACAATTAGATCAGTGTCTGAGTAATGAGTTCATGGCTCTGGAGGAAATATCCGCCTGTGACAGGAGAGGCACAAAGTGAGCTGCACCCAACAGCTCAGGGAGCCCTGTCCCCCCTCAACACACCTTTATGGGGTGTGGGTGAGCCCATGTGGTGCCTCCCAGGATTTTGGGATTGCTTCTTGCACCCCGTGCTTCCCACAACACCCCTGTGGGCGCCCGGAGCCGCTGAGCTGTTCTTTATTAGGCGCAGCACCGAGCCCAGCTTTTCCACCGTGTTTTTCCAGGATCAGGGAATGCTAACGAAGTCCAGATGCTCCAGAAGGGCGGGAAGACCCCAGGAAACCTCTGGGTGGCAGAGGAACGAGGCCACCAAGGTGGGGAGAAGCGACGAGATGCCAGCGCGGAGCATCCAAGCAGCGGCGAGGCGACGCTCACCCCGCTGGGGATGTGACCCTGCGGGGTGGCAGATGCCACCAGAAGGGGCCTGGAGGTGCCCCCCCGGTGCTGGCAGCCCCCACGGCCCGGCGTGGCTGCGGCAGTGCTGCCCCACGTGGCCCTGCCGAGCAGATTTTGCTTAGCTGCCTGCGCTATATTTAGCTGCCTGTAAAGGGGGTTAGCGAGCAGCGCTGGAGCCAGTGGCACAGCTCAGAATGTCAACGTAAGAGCAGCCAGGGATAAAAAAAGCCCAACCCGGGCGCTGGGAGCTTTGCACAAATCCCTCTGGCTGCGGGAGGTGCAGGCAGGCAGGCAGGGCTGCAGGCAGCAAGCACCTCCATCCCCCCATGTCGTGGTGCTGGGCGGTGGATGCTCCCTGTCCACACAACTGGTGCTTTGCTGCAGGGATTTTGGGCTGATTCGGGCTGTTTGCAGCATCCTGCTGCTCAACTGGGTGCTGAGGGGCTGTGTGGTGCAGGGAGCAAAGCCAAAACCCAGGGAGGCACCACATGGGCTCTTCCACACCCCACAAAGGGTCTGTGAACGGGGGACAGGACTCGCCCGTGGGCACAGCTCAGTTTCTGCCTCTCCTGTCAAATTTGGGTATTTCCACCAGAGCCACGAGCTCATAAAGCAGGGCCTGAAATCTGGAGGGTTTGGTTAAATCCCTGAGGTTTGGGTCAGCTGTCCCATTGTGTGTCAGGGGACAGTGTTAGGCAGGAGGGACAAGCTGCTCCCCCAAGCTGGGAGGTGTTTGTGAGGCCCCCACATCCACAGCCGGGCACCTGGAAGTTACTGGAGCGTGAGGAATGGATTTGAACACTTTTTTTTTGGGTTTTTTTTTACTCATGAGCACATCTTTTTGGGCTTCTTGCTTTATGCTCACCTAACTCAAACATACCTTTCCTCCAAAACTCACCTCCCCACCCTACTCTGGCCTTATAAATCAAGAACTGGGCAAATCCCTCCACATCCCTGCTCTTCCCAACCCTCCTGTGTCAGCCCTGAGCTGTCCTGACCTTGCCTGTGCTCACCTGCCCGTGCAAACCAGTTTCCAGAACTGTAACTGTTTTGTCCCAGAAATAATTTACACTTTCTGCTGCTCCACTGGGGCAGGTGATGAATATTTTGGTTGTTGGGCCCCGAGAGCGGCTGAGTCATTGAACGGGGACCTTGTTTCCACAGCTCCTGTGATGAACTGGCAGCAGCATGAGCCCCAGGCTGGGACTGCATCTGCCTGTGGGATCTACCTCACCTTTGGGTCAGGAAAGAGCTTCTGCTGCAGCAACAACAACAAAAATAATCGTTATTTTGGCGGAAATTTTCCATTCTACTGGGGAACGGTGAGGCTGCAGAGGAGCTGCAAAGACCTGTGCAACTCATTGCAGGTGATCAAGCTGCCCTGACAGCGTGAAACAGGACATAAAAATAGGAAAAGCAGCTTGTCTGCTGTCCCCCACAGAAGGATGTGCTGGGAGAGTCTCCCAAACCTCCAGCACATGGTGCCTGGGGGGCAGGTGGTGCTGAGGATTTGATGTGCCCTGTGAAGGGCACTTGGATCCAGATGGCTGAGTCCAAACAGGATTCCTGGGAAGGGCACTGCTGTGACCTCAGTGTCTCCCACGGAGGTGACACAGAGACATCCAGACTCCCAGAGATGTCCAGACTCCTGTCTCAGTGTGACACTCCACCCCTGCCTGGTGACAAAGCACCTCCCTGGGAGGTGTTTCCTGGCGGTTTCCCTCTTGTTTTAAATCCTCCAGGCAATGAGATGCTCTCACTGCCTTTGGCCCCTGAGATCTGATGGGCAGGAAGGGTTTTTCCCAAGGGATGAACATGTTTTCTGCAGATCCATCCATCTCTCTGGGACTGGTCCCCCCCCTGCCAGGGGTGGCCTCGAGGCTGTGTCCTGCTCCTGCTCATGGAAAGTCTCAGTTCCCCAGCCAGGGAACAACCTGCAGGTCCCCAAACCCTGTGACCTGTCCCAAAATAGCACCTTAACAGAGGGACTGACGCAGCCCCTCATCTCAGGAATAATCTTTCCTCCACGTCACCTGTGTACCCAGCGGGGAACCAGGGTCTTATCCAGCCTGGAAACGGGAAAGACACATCTAAAAGAGGAACAGCAAAGGGCTGCTCTCCCTCAGCAGTGACTTTTAGCCCAGATCTGAGCCTGCAGTGCTGGGCAGGAGGGTGGAAAGCAGCTCCTGTCCTTCCCTGCTGCCCCCCCGAGCAGGGGGTGCTGCCTCCAGCCCTGCTCGAGGGTAGGGGGGTGTTAATGGCTCTGCTGCTCCAGGCAGCAGCACCAGGAGGAGAACAGACTCTCCCAAGTCCATTTTCTCCCTGTTTTTTTGGAGAAAATAGGATTTAGAGCAGGTGGCAGAGCAGGGAGTGGTCTGAGCCCATCATCACTTGCTTCCCCTCCCTGGTGGATAAAACAGGGACCCTCACAATGCTTGGGAGAGCATGGATGGCTTAATTTAGGTATCCCATGAACAGGGATGCTCATCCTGCTGGGAACATCCTGGGAAGAGCACCCAACACCTGCGAAGCCCCGGAGCAGGAGCTGAAAGAGCAGAGGAAGAGCAGAGCAGCCACATTGGTGCAGCAGCAGTGCCCTGGACCAACCCCAGTGAGGGCTGCCTGATACAGGAATCATTTTTCCCTTTCCTGGGTTTTTGCATCCCTGGGGCTCGTGTGAGCTACAGCTGGGTGTGTGGGCTCCTCATGCTCACCACTGGGCTGGAGGCAGGGTCAGAGGGGTGATTCCATGTCAGCCATGCACTGGTGGGATATGGAGGGACTCACACACCTCCTGTGTGCCTCAGTTTCCCCAGACCCTCTATCCCAGCCATCCCCAAAGGATCCCACTGCCAGAGGGGAGCGTTCAGCCTCGGTGGGAATGAGCCTGCAGCTCCCCCCGAGCTCCCCCCGAGCGTCCCTTGGAGCCACCCAGGAGCTGGAGAAAGGCAGAACCACCCCAGGGTGGCTCCCCAAATGCCCGCGGGTTTCCCTCTTCCCTTCCTCATCCCAGCACCTCCTCCCTGGCTCCCGGCAGCGGAGGGATGGCGGGGGGCTGGCAGCCGTCCCCTCCGCCCGCGACAGCCGGTGCCACATCCGATCAGGTGCCAGGCAGGATAAACATCGCGGCTGCTCGGCCCGAGACTGCTCTGGAGAGGGGAGACAGTCAAGGAGAAAGCGGAGCGTGAGCAGCTAAAAATAGCGGCTGGCGAAGGCTCCGCTCCCCGGCGGCCGCGCCGGAGCTGCCACCGCCCGTCACACGCGTGAGCGAACAGGGGCACAGTGTCCCCCCCGCCGCCTCCCGGGGGGACCAGAGAGGGGAGAGCGGCCGTGTCCCGGCTGCTCGGGACGGTCTCGTCCCTGTCCGTGTTGAGGCACGGCCGGATCTGCCCTGCTGGTGGGTGCAGAGGTCGGGGAAGCATCGCCCTTCCCGGATCAGCAACATCTGCTGGGCATGGATCGGTTGGTAGGTTCTCCCGGTGGCCCACGGCTTCCCCAGGGCAGGGGCAGGGTGGGCACCTTGCTCCAGGCGCTGAGCATCACCCCTCCCCTTCAGCAAGGAGAGGAGCTTGGCCAGAGCCAGGAATTTGGGAACGTGCCCCCCAGCCTTGCACTCAGCTCCCGGAGCAAGGTGCCCGTCCTGCCCCTCCCCTTCAGCAAGGAGAAGAGGGATGGGCAGAGCCAGGGATTTGGGAACATGCCCCCAGGCTGCTCCCAAATCGATGATTCCCAAATGAGGATGCACTGCTGCTGGGGGCTGAATCCCAGTGCAGGGATGGGGGACAGGGCCCACATCACCCAGTGCGGGGGGCGGGGGTTCCTCCCGAAAGCACATCCCACTCCCCAGCCTTGGGGACACCCACATTCGGGGCCAGGAGGGACATTTTGGAGCAAACCCGCGCTGTCTCCCAGCTGTGGGAATGCTGATGGAAGCCTCGGGAGGTGGTTGCTGGCCCTGTGTGCAAATTCCCGTTGAATTTAATTCCCACTCTGGTCACAGCTGCCTCCCCCACCTCGCTGTCCCGACCCACCCCAGGGGTGGGAACCCCCATCCCGCGCCCTCGGCAGTGGCCGCGTCCCCCCCGAGGGTGACAGCGGTGCCAGGAGCAGCTGGTGGCATCTCCCCTGTGCCCAGCGTCCTTCCAGCGACGGATCCAGGGTCTCCCAGCCCCCCACCCCCCTCCCCTCATGCACCGCACACCACAGGGGTGCAGCCACATATTTTTTTTATTATATTTTGGAGCCTGGCGATTGGTTTTGGCTGCACTTAGCGCTGGGGGAGCTGTGTGTGCTGGGGCTAAGCCGCCCCTGTGGGCGAGCTGAGCCCCTTTAGCCCATCCCCAGAGGGGCTCCTTCCCCAGGGCTGCAGCCAGGGACCCGAATTCAGAAGAAACTGGGGGGAGTCTCCCTTTTCCCCGAGCGGGGCTGGTGCCCACACCGGGCTGCGAGCCCCCCGGCCCGGGCTGGTGGCCGCAGAGTCACAGGGAGCGCTGGGGGGAGATGGGTGTCACAGCCCCCTCCTGCCGTGTCCCAGCGCGGGG
>VYXB01005774.1:455147-465862 GCA_013397135.1 Pachyramphus minor
AGGAGGCGGCGGCGGCGGCGGCGGCTCGGCCCCGGGTGCCCCAGGGCCGCCTGGAGCCCGAGGCTTCCCCGCGGCTGCTGCCGAGCGCCGAGCATCCTTCCTGCCTTCCTGCTTTCCTGCCTGCCTTCCCCGGGCCGCCCGGCTGCGACCGGCACCGGCAGCACCACAGGCACCAGAACCGGCACCAGAACCGGCACCAGAACCGGCATCACCACCGGCACAGCACCGGGGGCGACACCGACACCACCACCGGCATCGACACGGGCACCCCCACCGACACCGGCATCGGCACCGACACCAAAACCAGCACCAACACCGGCCCCGGGATCAGCACCGACCCCAGCACCATCCTCGGTACCAACACCAGCACCCGCGCCGGTGTCGCCGCTGCCGCCAGGTGAGCGCTGCCGGGCGCTGGGTGCAGGTGCCGCGCTGGCACCGAGGCCCTGGGCAGGGGGCTGCCCTGTGCTCCTGGGGGCCGGGGAACAGGTGCCCCCCGGGGGGATTGGGTGCCCACCCCGGGAAAGGAGAGCCCGCCCTGGGCACCTCCCTGGTGGAGGGGCAGCAGATGGACACCCACCACCTCGGGGGGTGAAAGTCTGTGGCAGCTGCGGTGCTGAGCAGGGCAGGGAGTGTCTCTCGAGGGCTTGGGGGTTCTGCCCATCCCAGCGGGGACAGGGGGCTCCGGGGAGGATTTGGGGGAGCAGTGGTCAGGCACTGAGCGAGGCACATCTGTCTCAGGGTGGGCATTTCAGATCAACCCCCACGGTGGCACCTCTGTCCCTCCCTGGCACCCACCCTGTGCCCTCTCCTCCCTGGCAGGCCCGGGGGTCACCGCTGCCCCCTCCACCTTTCACCCTGCCCTGTCCTCATCTCAGCGACCACGACACTTCCCCTCCTCCCCCAGCTCCAGCTCCAGCCTTCAGCTTCCCGGATTAGATCTTCCCGGCTGATTTGGGGCCCGGGGAGCCGGGGGGTCCCCAGGCAGTGACAGCTGAGAACCGCTCGGTGCAGGGGACACACTCGTCTGGTGCTTCCCCCCGGGGCGGCATCCTGTCGGCAGGAAAGGGCTTCCCCGGGGACGGCAGCTCCTCCCCGCCTTCAGGGCATCATTTTGGCAGGTTGCCCCTGCAGATGCTTGGACCGGGTCCCTTTGGTCCCCGGAGCTGGCTCCTGTCCCCTGGCTGCGTGGCAGTGCCACCGGGGAGGTGGCAGAGGCAGGATTGTCCTGTGCTCACCCCGAATGCTCCCAGCCCGTGACCTTGGGGTGTCCACCACGGGGCACCCCGGTCCTTGCTGTCACAGGGGGCTCCTCCTGGATGGAGGAGGTTGGATCCTCCTGGTTGGATCCTCCTGGGATGTCCCTGTGGGCACAGCCAGGCAGGAGAGGTGGGAGATATAATGGGGGGAGGGGGGGGAATGGACATTGCCTCCCTGTCTCCACCCGTTATCTGCTCAGGACCATCTCTCCCCCCAAAAAAAACCCCCAGGAAATAAGGTTTTGGAGGTGAAACAGTGACAGCTGAACCAGGTTCACACTTTTTCAGATTGGGGGAGTCACAACATTTCTCCCCAGTTTGGGATGCTGGGAGGCACAGGGCAGGCAGCTGGAGCTGGGGGTGCTCGGTGGGAGGTGTTGGGGTTTGGTCACAGCCACTTTCGGGGGAAACCTTGGGGTTCATCTCCTGGGTCTGTCACCCTTTCCTGCCCTGGCCTGTGCTCCCTCACAGGACAGGGTGCTGCAGGGCCCTGGGGGGACATGGCACTGCCCTGCTCTGCCCTTGGCTCCTGGGGCAGGCAGTTCTGCCCCGTGGCTCAGCCCAGGGGTGTTGGACCCGGCTCTGCTCCCTCAGGGCTGCGCATTTCAAGCCGTGCCCCTGATCCCAGGGTGCCTGCACAGATCCCAGGCTGCCTGCATGGATCCCAGGCTGCCTGCATGGATTTCTTCCCTCCTTGGCTTTTGGTCCCTTCCCTGCCAGCTCCCTGGGAGCTGAGTGGGTGTCACTGGGTGATGGGGAAAGTGCTGTGACAGCCACCACTCCGGAGAATACTGATGATGCTCCCAGGATCTGCGCAGGGATGGAGGAAAACAGCTGGATTGCCTCCATGCAAGGCCTCACCACTCCTTGTGAGTGGATGCTGCCTGGAGAGCAGGGTGCCCTGGAAGTTTCCCATCTCTTTCCTGGGATGAGTTGCAGTGGGAAGGAGACAATCTGCCGGCATCCAGGGGCCTGGGGGAAGCACATGCCTGGGGCTCCCCAGGGAGCCGGAGGTACCAGCTGCTGCTCGTGGCCTGGAAAGCCTTCAGCTGGCTCTGCTCCCCAAAATGAATGAGTTGTCTGGTGCCTGCACATATCCTGCCTCCTCCAAAGTCAGTGCTGCTTCCTCAGGGCACCCTGCTGCCCTCTCAGCCATTCCCAGCTGGATCATGGTCCTCTGCAGGTGCCACCAGTGGCAGGTGGAGAAGAGGGAGCTTGTGCTGGGAGATGAGGCTCCTGCAGTACCTGAGGAGCCTGAGGCCATCCTGCCACATTCCAGAAATTCCTGGTGACTGTGCCACAAAGCCCTCAGTGACACCCAGCCCAGGACGTGCTTGGTGGCCCCCAGTGCCCCCCCAGCAGCCCACAGCATCCACAGCTCCCTGGGTTTCCCTTGGCACAAATCCCTGTGCCACCCACAAGCTTGGCAGGCTCCAGGATGTTCCTGTCCCTGTCCCAGCAGCTCAGATCAGGTCCCTCAGCTCCTGCCAGGGATGTTCAGGCTGGAGCAGGGGATGAAAACCCGTTTGGGGAGGAGGGAGCCTGGAAATGCTGAAGGATTAAATGGGGGTGTGGGTAACATGTTTATTATGCAAAATTCCAGTCAGTGCAGTGTTGGAGCAGTTAAGTGAGGGTTACAGTGGGAGCTCCATGACCCAGGGCTCCATCATCCTGATTGCCTCCCTTTGGATCAGCTCCTGTTTGCCTCCCTCACTCCAAGGGCAGGGCTGGTGTATCCCTGGTGCCAGGTCCCTCTCCAAGGGGCTGGGGGGGGGGTTTCCATCCCCCTCATGTCAAAGGAGCTGTTGAGTTTCCCCCTTGGACTCAAAAAGGATCTGAATGCAGAGGAAGGGGCAGAGGGGTGTGAGGAAGAGAGACTCCAAACTCCCCAAGGAAACTCCTGCTCCCCTCCCACCACACCATTTACCTTTAATCAGTTAATTAAAGCTAATTAACCAATGGGGTGGAGGTGGGGGTGCTCACCAGCCCTGGAAGATGGTCACATCCCACAGGCTGGCACACGCCTGGCTGGCCTGGGAGTGGCTGGAGCAGCTTCCATCACTCCCTGGGGTGTGGTGGGATCCCTGCCTGTGTTCTTCCCTGGGATGTGGGATGCAGGGACAAATCCCTGCATTCCTCCTTCTAAGCTCCCATCCCTTCCTGGTATTCAGTGAGATTCCTCTCTCCCTCCCTGCATCCTTCCCTCAGACATGGTGGGATCCCTCCCTGCACCCTTCCCTGGGATGTGGTGGGATCCCTTGCTGGAAATCCTCCTTGCCTGTCTGGGATGTGATGGGATCCCTTGCTGGAAATCCTCCTTCCCTGTGTGGGATGTGGTGGGATCCCTCCCTGGGCTGTCCCCATCCCTCCCTGGGATGCAGGAGAGCATCTCCCAGCTGGGAGCTCCTGATGGGCAGGGTGGGGTCAGGAACAATCCCCACCCCGAGCACTGTGGGGTGAGGGTCTCTCCCACTGCTGGTCCTGGGCTGGGTCATGGAGCTGTTCCCTCCCCTGGCACTGGGAATAACGGAGCTGCCAGCACTGGCAGCCCTCGGGATTTGCCCTGTTCCCACAGAAAACATCCACAGCTGGAATATCACTGGTGATTTTGGGGAATTCTTCATTTCCCCAGTGCCACTGAGCAGGGAGGGCTGTGCCACAGGGAGGGAACCTTCCTGCTGTCCCAGAGATGTTCCACTCCCGTGTTTTGCCCATCCTGAGTGTCAGAGCCTGGGGAGGGAGCTGATGGATCTTTCCTCAGGGATATCCTATTCCAAGGCAGCTCTGTCCCTGGTGGCAGCATTCCCAGAGCCCTCCCTGCATCCCTGCACGGGACCTCCCCCCTCCCACCCCCGGGGAGCAGGAACCCCTCTCCATGCACTGGTAAAAGCCAGAAGTGCTTGTTTTTAGCCCAAAGTGATGGGAACATTCCCCAGGGGAGAACTGGGAGGGATGGGAAGCAGGGATGTATCTGGGCTGGGAGCCCCAGGAGGGAGGAGAAGAGGAGCTGGGATTTTGCCATTCCCTCTGTGAGTGAGGGGCCCAGCACAGCTGAGGTTATCCAGGTTATCCATTCCCTTCTCCAGTGCTGGATATTTGGGATGCAGGATGAAGCCTGGCAGTGCTGCTCCACCATCAGCCCACGTCCTCGTGTCTCTGCCTGCTGAGCTTCTGGTGCTTTGCTCTTTAATTAGACCAACTCAGGCTTGTCCAGGGATGAAATCCGGGTGCTCCAGAGGGAATCACTCATTCATGTTTCCCTGGTGCCTTCAGCATCTTTCCAGGATGCCCCGTGAGCTGCTCCCATGGGAAAAGATGCCTCAATTTTATCCTGTGTGGGCTCGTGGGAGGTGCTGAGATCAGCAGGGCTGTGCTGGGATTAAACCATGAGTCCTCCAGAGAGCATTTTCCTGCTCAATCCAGGCCTGCAGGATCAAAAGGGGATTTTCTCTATGGTCACTTGGGGAAGCCAAGCCCTGGGGTGGGATGAGCACCTCGAGGTCTGGAGGGATTTGGGTTGGAAGCCTTTGGGTTGGAAGCCTTTGGGTTTGCCCTGAGGGAAGCTCTGGGTTGGGATGTCAGTGGGGTGGATTCACTCTCACCTTGGAGCAGGACTCGCTCTGGTTTGTGTTTCCAGCATTATAAACAAAGGGGACAATTCATACAAACAGCCTGAAATCCTGTCTGGAGAGACTCAGGTTGGATTTTAGGGTTTTTTTCCCCATTTTTCATGGGAGTGTTAAACACAGCTGAGCTCTGCCCTCCTTCCCTTGTCTGGTGGAGCAAGAACACACCCAGAGGCTCCAGCCTGTGGATGTCACAGCAAAACCCACCTCCTGTGCTCATCTCCCTGTGGGCATCCAGGAATTCCAGGGAATGAAGATTATCAGTGGGATGGGGCAGCCACAGCTTCTCTGGGCAGTCAGTCCCAAAGGGAACAGTCAGTGAATAAAGAAAGGCAAGGGAAGGCTGATCATTAAAAGCAGCCCTGGAATCCAGGGAGAGGTTTAGGCAGAATAATTCAGGACTGGGGGTTGAGCAGGGCTGGGACTGAGGCAGAGCAGCAGTGGGGACCAGGGAGGGAGCAGGGGAAGGGGAGAAGGGGATGTGAGGAGTGTGGAGGGAAGGGACATTTCAACGTGCCCCAAACAGATCAGTGAGTCAATCCACGCAGAAACAGGGATGGTGTAGAGGAGGAAAAGCTGGTCTGGCTGCCAGGATGAGTGTGAAAGAGCAAAAACGAGGAGGAAGGTCAAAGCTCAGGGCAGGACACAGCGGGAAGGGGCTCAGAGGGTAATGGGAATTACTGTGTAAGTGCATTATCCTGACAAGGAGGATCCACTGCTCCACGGGAGGGGAGGAGGTGGGAGCACACGTGTCAGGAGCCTTTTGGGCAGAAGGGCCAAACCCTGTAGGTTTGGATGCCCTGGAGGTTCTCAGGCTGGGCCAGTGCAACCTCCACTTAGAAATCCTCCTGGAATGATTCCTCAAAACTTTGGGAAGGAGCTGAGGCTGTGGGGTGAGGAGGAGTCAGGGAAAAACTGGGGGAAAACCTCAGTGGTGCTCTGAGCATCCAGGTGTAGCTTCTCTTGGGTCCTTCCCTGCACAGCTTCATATCCAACATCACTCCAAAGGTGCCCAGCGGGACCTGAGCTGGCCCAGGCTCCTGCCCAGCCCACTGGAAACCTGGTGATCTCAGGAGAAAAGTGCCAGTCCATGGTCAGAGATGTTTTGCTGCCAAGGGCAAGCAGTGGGGTGGCAGCATTCCCCACTGGGATGGGGGCTGGAAGCTCCATCCCAACCACCCCCACTGTTATGAGGGATCATCATCTCCAGGCACTTGGGCTGAGAATTCCCTGTGTGAAGCAAAACCTATTTTCTGTGTCATTCTTCACGTCCACCTTAAATATTCCCACAGCAGCCAGCACCTCTGGGACCTTTTCCTCCCTTCCTAGGAAACAACAACTTTGGGACGATATTTTTTGCCCCAGAATCAGAGAATTATCCAGGTTGAAGAACCCCTCTGAGATCATAAAGTCCAACCCTTGATCCAACCCCGCTGTGGTTCCCAGCCCATGGCACTGGTGCCACATCCAGTCTCACCTTAAACACCTCCAGGGACAGGGACTCCACACCCTCCCTGGGCAGCCCATTCCAATGTCTGATCACTCTCTGGGAAGAATTCCTTCCTAATATCCAACCTAAACCTCCCCTGGCACAGCTTGAGACCCTCTTGTCCTACTGCTGGTTCCTGGGAGAAGAGACTCCCCCCTCCTGTCAGGGAGTTGCAGAGAGGGCTGAGGTCTCCCCTGAGCCTCCTCCTCTCCAGGCTGAGCCCCCCCAGCTCCCTCAGCCTCTCCTCATGGCAATTGTGCTCCAGACCCTTCCCCAGCCTCGCTGCTCTTCCCTGCCCCTGCTCCAGCCCCTCCATGTCCTTCCTGAGCTGAGGGCCCAGAGCTGGACACAGCACTCCAGGGGTGGCCTCACCAGTGCCCAGCACAGGGCAAGAATCCCTTCCCTGCTCCTGCTGCCACACTCTCCCTCAGCCAGGCCAGGATCCATTGGCCCTCTTGGCCACCTGGGCACACTCTGGCTCATGTTCAGCTTCCTGTCACTCCAGACTCCCAGCTCCCTTCCTGCCTGGCTGCTCTCCAGCCACTCTGTCCCCAGCCCGGGGGGCTGCCGGGGGTTGTTGTGGCCAAAGTGCAGGACCCGGCCCTTGGCCTGGTTGAACCTCATCCCCTTGCAATCAGAGCATCTCTGCAGCTTGTCCAGGTGCCTCTGCAGAGCCCTCCTGCCTTCCAGCTGATCAACACTTCCCCCAGCAAATTTGGTAATGGTGGACTCAATCCCCTCATCTAAATCACCAATAGATGTTAAACAGAACTGGGCCCAGCACTGACCCCTGGGAGACACCACTGGACACCAGTTGGATGCAGCCCCGTTCCCCAGCACTCTCTGGGCCCTCCAGCCAGTTCCTAACCCAGCACAGAGTGCCCCTGGCCAAGCCCTGGGCTGCAGCTTTTCCAGGACTGTGCTGTGGGAGACGGTGCCCAAGGCTTTAAGTCCAGATAGCCACAAACACAGCCTGCCCCTCATCCACCAGGTGGGTCACCTGATCATAGAAGGGGATCAGGGTGGTCAGACAGGACCTGCCCCTCCCAAACCCATCCTGCCCTCTCCCTGAGCTCCTGGAGCAGTTTGTGGGCAGCTGACAGGGCCCATTCCCTGGGCTCTGGCACAGGAGCTCTGCTGCCTTCAGCCACATCCCTGGAGAGGGATCAGCCAGGACCAAACCTGCTCCTCCACGGGAGAGCTCTGGGCTCTCCAGATTTTATCCTGTGCCTAATTGTTGCCATCTGCTGTTCCAGGCTCAGGCTGCTGCTGGGGCTGTCTGGTGGCTCTGGTTAACCCAGCCCCTCTGGATTTCCCTCCCAGTGTGGACTCATGGCTCATTTTCCTGGATGCTGCTCTCATTCCCTTTTGATCTGGGGCAGCTCTTCCCTTCCTGGCTTGCAAAGCTCATTGAACTCAATGTTACAGTTACACCTCGGGAAATCTTTCCCTTTTTTCCTCGTGTTCATCATCTCTTAATAACATCAACATTTTGGGAGGCCTCGTGCTGTGCTGCAGTTTTTCCCAGCACAGATCCTGCAACACTTTGAATTAAACAAGCAGGAGGAACCCTCCATACAGAGAGAGCCAAGAGCACTAAATGGCCCAAACCCACCCCCTGGATGAGCTCGTGACCCATCCACTGCTCAGAAGCTGAGGAAGCAAATCCTTGAGGTTAAATGAATCCTTAACACCACTGCAACATCTCCCAGGTGCTAAACCCTTTGGAGCCTTCCTGGTCTGTGTGCCCTGGGAGAGGGAATTCCCTTGGCAAAGCTGTGGTGTGGTGGGTGCCCCGTGGGCCCCGGGCTCCGGGTTCTGGCCCTGGCAGCAGCCACAGGAGATGTTTGGGGTGAGTGTGTTCTGCCCCCTGCCACCCCCAGCACCCAGAGCTGCTGTGGCAGAGGGGACAACCCCTGCCTGGGTCATGGGTGTGCCCATGGAGGTGTCTGACCCCAAATGAACCCTTGGTCCCTTTGGCTGCTCCGTCCCCAGGGTGGTTCTCACCTTTCTCTTGCCCTTTCAGCATCCTCCTTCCTTCCTCCAGGGCTTTGATATTCTTAAGGAATTTGACCAAGGAACACGCACCCCTGGGCCATGTCCTCCCTCCACCTCTCCCAGCACCTTCCACCACGGCCCATCTCCAGCAGGGATTAAGGTTTATTTCTGCCCTTCCCTCCTATATCCCATTAGGGGCATTAAAGCAGGAGCCAGTGGCCCCAAAGACCTTCCATGTGACTCCAGGAGCTTTTTTAGGCTGAGACCACGTTAAGCCCCCAGAAAGTGCTCCTGCTTAGAGGGGGAAATCCCTGTTCCCTGGGTTTATCCAGCACTGTTTGCCCAGGTGGGGTTGGATTTGCCTGTGGCACCGGGAGGACGCGTTAGTGCCCGGCACGGGGCACGTGCTGGCACTTGGATCTTGTCCCCAGGGAGCCCAGGGAGGTGGGACAGCCCTGATGGGCTCCCCGGGACAGTGATGCCGCATCCCAGGAATGCTCAGGATCCCCCAGCCCTGGGACAGTCCCCTCGGGGCTCCCAGCGGGAGGGTCCTGATCCCCCGTGCAGCTTTTGCGGGCAGGGTGAGGTGCGGGATGTGACCCACCCCCGGCATCCCGCGAGCATCTCGCTGCGGGAAGGACACGGGCGGGATCCAGCCTGGTCCTGGAGGCTGATTATTCCTGATTTTCCAGCGCTGGAGCCGCTGGGGCTGCCGGGAAGGAGCTTTGATGCAGCCTGCGGGGCTGCAGCCTCGCTGGGATGTGCAAAGAGTCGCGTGTGTGTCCCTGTGCGCTTGGCTTTAGGGGTGTGTGTGTGAACAAGGAATCCTTTAAATTGGAAAAGCCCTCCAGGATCAGCGAGTCCAAGCACTGACCCCGTCCCCAGGTGCCACCTCCACACATCTGTCAAACCCCTCCGGGGCTGGGGAGCCCAGCACTGCCCCGGGCAGCTGTGCCAGGGCTGGACAACCCTTTTTGGGGAGAAACCATCCCTGATGTCCAACCTAACCCCTGGCGTGTGCCTGCGCTCGTGCCCACACCATCCCACAGCCGGTGCCAGCCCTGGCTCACCACAGGGGTTCCTGGGGCACACGGGTGTCACACGGGTGTCACACCCCCACCTGTGTTCCCGGCACAGGGGCAGTGCCAGGTGAGGGAGGGGACCTTGAACATGTGCGGGGTGAGGACACAGCTCTGGCACCACCAGGAGCTGGCAGGAGCCCCCTGCTCGCCCAGGGGTGCACACACGTGTGCTGGGGTGCACACACATGTGCTGGGGAGCACACACGTGTGCTGGGGTGCACACACATGTGCTGGAGAGCACACATGTGTGCCAGGGAGTGCCACACAAGCGCTGTCACGGGGTGTCACACCTGCACACACCTGTGCCACGGGACACCACACATGCACACGGGTGTGCCAGAGGGTGCCAAGCATCCACACACATGTGCCATGGGACACCACACATGCACACACGTGTGCCAGAGGGACACCACATGTGCACACACATGTGCCAGAGGGTGCCAAGCATCCACACACATGTGCCATGGGACACCACACATGCACACACGTGTGCCAGAGGGCCCCACCACGCACACCCCGGGGCTCAGCTGCAGCTGCACATGCCATGGACAGTCACACACAACAGGCAGCCAGGGTGGTACACGCAAACACACACATGTGCCAGTGCACACACATGTGCCAATGCACACACGTGTGGCTCCAGAGGCCATGGGCAGTGCAGGTGTGCAGGGAACATCCTGCCTTTGCCACGGCACAGCCACCTCTGCCAGGGCCACCCCCTGCCCCCGTCACCCTCTCTGTGCCTTCATTTCCCACCCCAGGTGCTGCAGCTGCCCCGGCATTAATCAGCTCCCAGTGATTAATCATTTAATTGCCTGCTGGGTTAATGATTTCTTTCTCCCCTCACACAGCCGGGTCACCTCCTGCTCCCACAGCACCTGAGCCCAAGGACAGGGAAGGGGACCTGGGCTTGTCCTCGCTGTGATTCCAGAGGGACACAGGTGGGTTCCTGGAGCCACAGCAGGAGGAGCTCTCACCACCACCAGTGTGGGGACACCAGTGCCACCAGCACCCAGCCTGGAGGGGACGGGGCTCTGGGGGGATGGTCTGGGGGTCCCTGTGCCCTGGGAGTGGGTGGAGGGGTTTGGGGAGGGTGGAGGGAACCCCTGTCCTGTGCCACTCCTGTGCCCTCCATCTATCCATCCCTCCATCCATCCATCCATCCATCCATCCCTCCATCCATCCATCCATCCCTCCATCCATCCATCCATCCCTCCATCCCTTCATCCATCCATCCATCCCTCCATCCCTTCATCCATCC
>VYXB01005774.1:470031-489930 GCA_013397135.1 Pachyramphus minor
CCCTGTGGATGGGTGTTCCCTGTGGATGGGTGTTCCCTGTGGATTGATGTCCCTGTGGATTGGTTTCCCTGTGGATTGGTGACCCTGCAGGTGGGCAGCTGTTCCTGGGAATGCTCCCATCTCATGAACCCATTGTTGTGGGAGCACCTGTGGGGACAGGGCTGTGCAAGTCTGGGACAGTGACACCCAGGTGAGGGCACAAGGGGACAGTCCTTGCCCTCTGTGTTCCCTCCCAGGCCACGGGGTGTGTGGGGCTGATGGGGGCTCTGGCTCCACAGGGAATAAATCACCCGTGTGACCTGGGAGAGCCGAGCCCAGGGGGTGTCCCAGCCAGGGCAAGGGGACAGCTCACCATGGGACAGCTCCCGTTGTGACCGTGGGCACGAGGTGAGGGGTCAGTGACAGCTCCTGTCCCTCCCAGGGCACGAGGTGAAGGGTCAGTGACAGCTCCTGTCCCCTCCAGGGCACGAGGTGAGGGGTTGTGCTCCGTGGCAGCGTCAGCAGGAGGAGGCTGAACACGAGCTCCAGCTATTTTTGGGTGCCTGTGGTGACACACTGGGGCCAGACACAGGGAGAAAGTGTCCCCAGGTCACGCAGGGGCCTGGTCACTTTGACCCCAAAATCCCCAAGACAAGGGGACACGCTGCAGCCACAGGGTCAGGGACACCCCAACCCCCAGCTGGGTCCCTCTGGGGACAGGAGGAGGATCATCCCCAGGGACCAGGGGACATCCCACGGCCACGGGTGACCCCACACACTGGGAAGGGCTGGGGGATGCACTGACCCTGACCCCACTGCCACTGGAGCCCAAAGTGAGGGGACATGTGGGGGGCACCCACTGTAGGTCCCACAGCCCCTGTCCATGTCCCCAGTGTCCCCCTGACACACAGAGCATCCCTGGGGGCACACGGGTGTGTCCCACACACACAGGGCTCACACATCCCCACACACACACATGGAGCAGGGACAGGCTCACCTGTGTCCCCACACACACAAGGAACTGAGGCGGGGGTCACACATGTCCCCACACTCCCTTGGAGTCCCTAAATGTCCCCACACACCTCCTGCTGCTCCCCGTGCCTCAGTGTCCCCAGCCCAGCCTCCCTGTCCCCTGCAGGACACTGTCCCTGCCGGTGTCCCCCCGTTGTGACCGTGTGCCACAACCAGGGGCAGCACCTACCCGCTCCCCACGTCCCCTGAGGTGGGCACACACCCCGTGCCCAGCCCTGCCCCGCCTCAGCTCCCCGCACCCCGCAGAGCCCGCACACAACTCGTGACACAGCTGCCCCTCTCTCTGTGTCCCCCTCTTTGCCCCAGCCCGGGGGGTCCCGGCGGGGGTCGGGGGCCGGGTGTCCGTGCCGGGGGTGGCCGCTGCCAGCGCTGCCAGGGGGAGTATTTCTGGAGCGCGTTGTGCTCTTTCCAATCATGTGATGAGGACATTATTTAAGGCGGCGGCGGGGCCGGAGCAGCTGCAGCCGGTGCCACGCTCGCACCACGCCGAACCCCCGAGCGCCTGCGGACCCCCCCGAGACCCCCTCACCATGGTCGACGCCTTCGTGGGCACCTGGAAGCTGGTGGAGACCAACAATTTCGATGAGTACATGAAGGCTCTGGGTGAGTAGGGGGGGGCTGAGGGGGGTTGGAGTCACATCGCTCCCTTTTTTTTCCATACACCCCTCCTCCCCAAATTGCCTGGTGAAGCCCCCCGCACACACGCGGGTCTGGCTTGGGGGGACTTGCAGGCGGCGGAGGGGGGGTCGCTGCTGCCTGGGTGGATGCTTTTTTGGTGGGGGCTCTGGGGTTTTGTGCACGGAGGTTTGGGCTGGGTGAGGTGGTCTCGTTGTTCCCCTGGGCAACCCTTGGGGGTGGAGGGATGAGATGCACCCCGGGTGCTGGGAGACACCCGGGACCCCCCAGCCCTTAGCAGCCCCCAATCCCCCACCACCCAGCCGCAGTCCCTGGCAGGGTGTGTCCCTGGCAGCGCGGGCAGGGGGCACAGGCACCGGTGCCCCCCCAAGCCCGGTGGTGCCGGTGCAGGATCCATCCCTTAGCAACCACAGCGCTCTCTGCACCCCGCTTTGTGCCCCAGAGCCCCCCCAGGGGTGGCAGGCACACAAAGCCCCCCAGGACCACGGGTGGGGAGCAGTTCTGGGGGGTGAATCCCGGGCAGGGAGGAAGAGCTCCGGGGTGATGCCACAGGGATCGGAGGAGCATCCTGCCCCTGCAGCCCCCTCACTCCCCACCCTCTCCCCCCAGGCGTGAGCTTCGCCACGCGGCAGATGGCCGGGCTCACCAAGCCCACCACCATCATCGAGGTGAACGGAGACAAGGTCACCGTGAAGACCCAGAGCACCTTCAAGAACACCGAGATCAGCTTCAAGCTGGGCGAGGAGTTCGACGAGACCACGGCGGACGACAGGCACGTCAAGGTGAGCCCCCAGCCCTGCTCCCAGCCCTGCCCACCCCGCACAGGGTCTCTGGGCTCCGAGGGGTCCGGCCCCCGGCTCCAGGGTTCCGTCCTGGTTGCCTGTGGGAGGGGAACACCCCTCTGCCCGCCGGGGTTGGTGCTCGAGCCTGGTCTGGTCCACACAACCCCCCCCCGGCCCATTCTGCAGCTCCGGGAGCAGGATGGGCCCCGGAGCTGACGGGAAGGTTGTGCAAGAGCCGGGCTTGCAAGTGCCAGCTTGCTCAAGAGGAGGCCACGGGATGTAGTGGGGTGGTGGTGAGTGTCCCCGCTCCGGGGGGAGAGGGGCACAAGGCCTCTGTTTTGAGCCCCCTCTTTGCTGCCCTCCCCAGCAGGCAGCTCTGCAGGCAGGGACAGGGACGGAGCACCAGGACAATCCCACCTGGCTGGTGCCTCCCCGGGAGCTGATGCATCCACAGGGGCCCCGAAGGAGCCCAAAATCTTCTGGGCAGAGCTGTTCCTCACCATAAGAGCAAGAGAAAAATCACCTGAGGGAGGTCAGAGCACCTTTCATGGCCTCTCCCACCCTGCAGAGACATTTTCCCTTGCAGCACTGGCCCAGCCCCTGCTCTTCCCTGGTTTCCAGCTGCTGGTCCCGCACACCGCTGGGCCCTCCACGCAGGGAGCAGCTGGCAGCCCCGTGCCCCCACCCAGCCCGGGGGGCACCTCAAGGGGCATCTTGGGGCTCGCCGGGCACAAAACCCCTTCCCGGCCCCGCCGCAGGAAGCACAAGGGCTGGGCAGGGAGTGAGGATGGGGGGAAGGGAGGGAGTGAGAGCCGGGCAGGCACGGGGCAGCAGCGCCCTGCCCACCCCCATTCCCACCCTCCGGAACTGCTGGAAACTGTTCAAAGCAGCAGGAACGTGTGACCAGCCAAGAGCTCCCGCCCGGCCCGGGGACGTGCCCTTGGGGTGCCCCTCGGCCGGGGTTCAGAGGGCACAGGATGGGGCAGCGGGGGCCAGGACGAGCTGCAGGGATGGGGCAGGGGTGTGTGTGGAGCTGTGGGTCACCCAGGACCGCATGGAATTATGGAATGCTTTGGATTGGAAGGGACCTCAAAGTCCGTGTTGTTCCACCCCCTGCCCTGGGCAGGGACACCTTCCACCAGCCCAGGTTGCTCCAACCTGGCCTTGGACACTTCCAGGGATCCAGGGGCAGCCACAGCTTCTCTGGGCACCCTGTGCCAGGGCCTCCCCACCCTCCCAGGAAAAGTTTCTCCCCAGTATCCCATCTAACCTGCCCTCTGGCAGGGGAGAGCTGAGCACTGGGGGAGCACCCAGAGCCCTGTGGGGACACCGGAGCTATGGAGCGACCCAAGGGGCAGCCCCAGCGCTGGAGGGGCTGGGTGGGGGGCACAGGGCAGGATGGGGCCGGGGCAGTGCCTGTCCTGGCACAACCCCGTGCTGCCACACTAACCTTGGCACGGCCGGGCTCGGGGCTGAGTCAGCAGCAGTAGCCGTGCAAACAGCCCGGCGAGCAGAGGCGCGTTTGCTGCATCAGCTCCTCCAAAAACCCTCCGCAGGGCAGGGAAGCTGCGGTTCAAAGCCCCGGTACCTGCCCCGATACCCGCCCCGCCCCTCTGAGCCCTCCGGCGCCGGCTCCCTGCGCTTGGGAGCGGCCGGGATCAGCTCCCGGGCCCGCAGCAGGATGGGCTCTGGGCTCCCTGTGCTGCCCCGGGGCACGGAGGGCACCGTGGGTTTATGGTGGGCCCGTGACCAAGCAGAGGACAGTGCAGGACCTGTCCTGGGCTGAGAAGGACTAACCCAGCCATGTGGGATGATCCCAGATGGGCACCCCGAGGGTGGCACCCACAGCCTGACCCTGAGCACTGAGGGGCTCCAGGGTGAGCACAGGACACCCAGCACCTTCCCCTCCAAGGGACAAAGCCCCCCCTGAGCCCCGAGACCCTGGGCAGGAGGGTTTCACGTTAAAACTTCTCTCTCCCCACAGTCTGTGGTGAAGCTGGATGGAGGGAAACTCGTCCACGTGCAGAAGTGGGACGGGAAGGAGACATCGCTGGTGCGGGAGCTGAAGGATGGGAAGCTAACTCTGGTAAGGAAAGGGAGTTAAACCTGGGAAGGGCTCAGTCCAGGGCAGGCCTAGAGCTGGACTAAACCCCTCCCCTTCATCATCTGCCCCCAGACTCTCACCATGGGCAACGTGGTCTGCACCCGCACCTACGAGAAGGCGACATAGACGCTGCCCCAGCCCCGCTGTCCCCTGGTGCCACATCCCACATCCCACATCCCACCCCGTGCTGGGCACAGCTCCACGTGGCACTGGAGCTGCTGCCCTGCCAGGGCCTCCTGCTGCCCCCACCCCCAGGGCCTGGGGGGTGGGGTTGTGGTTTGTTGTTGGGTTTGTTTTTTTTAATTAATAATGGGAAAACTCACATGGAAAAAGAATAAAGGCCGTGTTGTTACAGCTCTGTGGTCAGTTTGCTTGGAAGAGGCTGGTTTGGCATGTGCCCACCCATAGTGTTCAGACACCCTGGCAGGGAGGGGGTTAATGCCCACTGATCCCTGTAGCCCATTTCTCCAAGCTGTGGAAGTAAGAGGCTGTGATGGTTACAAATGTGCTTTCCCAGGGGCAATATTTGTTCAGTCCCTCTGAAGCTCTGCCCATGGATTGCCCAGGACCCAGACAAGCTCCTTCCCAGGAGAGTGACCCTTCCACCAGGGCAGGACTGGAATCAAGGTCCCGAGCACTTGGTGGCTGGTTTTGGGAAGGGAACTGGCCCCAGGTGGGGATGCAGCCATGGGGTGACAAGCACAGGAAAGGCACAGCACATGGAGTGACACCAACAGGGAGTTGCCAACCCCACTCTGACCTCCCTGTAGAGCCAGAGGCAACAGGAGAGACTCACCTCCCCAGTTCCTCCAGCACATCTGTCCCAGCAGGGACAAGCTGCTCCTGCTCCTGGCAGACACCCCTGAGGTCACTGCCCAGCCTCTGCCATCCCTTCCCCCTGACCTTCAGCTCCAGTTACAAGATTTATGCTCCAGCTGCTCCCTTCCAGAAGGCACCAGGCCTCTCCTATGGGTTACCTCACCACACACACCCCCTTCCCACCCTGGGGGGACCTGGGGAAGCAGCCAGGACTTCCAAAAAAACCCCTTCCTGCAGGTCTGTGCCCTGTTCCTTCCCTCCCGAAGTGTGGCAGGGACAGAAGAAAAGAGCAGGTACAAAGCACTGCTGGAAATGGAAACAGCAGAGATCCTTTTCCATCCCCTTCCAAGGCAGCAAACACTGCACAGTGTTTACTCACAATATCTCCACTCCCCATGTGCTTCTCGCTCCTGCACTCCCGGTGTTTGCAGACAGAGAGGGAGCTGGGGCAGCTCTGCAGCCCAAAGCCAAGGAGGGGGGGACAGGGCCTCACCCCAGGGCCCAGCAACACCCACTCCTGTCCCTGAGCAGTGTGGGGACAGGCCTGGCACTGCCACCCCAGCTCTGCAGGAGCTGCCCAGGGCTGATGTCACCCAGGCTCCCGCTGGCAGCGCATCCAGTGAAACACGAGGCTGCAGCACAGGAGAGGTGCCCTGCAGGCTGTCATGAGCCTGTCCTGGCAGCAGCTGTGGGAGAAAGGGGCAGCCCGTGCCAAGGTGACAGAGGACAACTTGCAGCAAGGTCACACCTGTAACACCACATGCCTGGGTTGCTTTTAGAAGGAAACTCTGTCCCTGGTTCCTGCTGGTTGCTCGTGGTGTGCACCAGGGACTGGTAATGCCAGCACCCCACCCCACCCCACCCCTGCTCATTCCCAGGGCTACTTCCTGTGCTTCTTCTTCTTCTTCTTCTTCTTGGGAGCCTTGGAATGCTTGCTCCTCTTGCTGCAGGGCTGAGCCCCCGAGCTGGCCGAGTCTGAGCTGTCCGAGTCCGACTCTGAGGATTCCTTTGCCTTGTGCTTCTTTTTCTTCTTCTTCTCCTGGGAAAACAAATGGAAAACATGTGGGAACACTGGCACCTGTGCTCAGCAGGGCAGCAAGGGGTTTTGTGTCCCTGTGCCTCACAGCTGGGGTAGGGAGCCTGTTCCTGCCAGGAAAGGGCACTCTGCCCCAGGAGGCAGGAGTTCATCCCCACTGTGGGCCCACAGCTGCAAGAGCCAGGGACAGGGAATGGCACAAATCAGAGGAAGGGGGAGCCTGGAAAGACTCAGGCCAAAAGGAGAGTCCTTGCCCTCACTCCACAGTGAGAGCTCACTCCATTATTTAAGGTTGATCTTTATTAATAAAAGTTGGAAGGATGAAGCTTTTTTGCCCAAAAAATTGATTTCTAAAACAGCCACGAGCACTATCCCTAAACCCCCACCCCATCAGCAGCCCCTGGAATTCCAGGAGATGATCAGTGATGTGCTGGAGCTCTCCAAACACAGCTGCTCCTGGCAGGAGAGCCCAAGCTGTGCCCATCGGAGCTTCCTGCAGCCAGGATGAACTCAGTGCCCTCAGTACCCGCTCTTGGCACAACCTCCCTGCAGGGACTGCACCCCCTCCTGCCCCACAACTTCCCCTGCCCCTCCTCTTCTGCTCCCCAATTTCCCATTGCACCATCCTGTTCCCCTCCACTTCCCCTGCACCCTGTCCTGCTCTCACTGGCTGCATCTCCTCCAGCCTGGTGCCATCCTGGGCTTGGGATACCTTGGGATCCCTTGTGCAAACACAGCCCAGGCTGGAGATGGGGTAAAAAGGAGCTCCCAAAGCAGAGTGGGAGCAAGGAGCCATGGCAGGGCACTGCCCCCCACTCTGCCCAGCACCCTGGAGGGGTGAGCTCTCCAGCAGCACCAGGAACAAGTCCCCTGAGCCTGCACCAACCGTGGGACAAGCCCAGGGCCTCCACTTGAAGGTCAGGCATGAGCAGCCATGTCTCCCATGGAAAGAGGATGAGTGATGTTGGGCACAGGTTCTGGGGAGCAGCACAATGGGAGATGAGCAGCACTCAAATGACAGTCCCAAACATGGCTCACATTCCAGGAGGGAAGGCAGTGTCACAGGAGAAGCCTGGAACCCCCAGGCTTTTCTTTGCCAAGAGTGTTCCCAAGGACCTCGAGGTCACCCTCGGGCTTGCAGAGAGCTTGAGTGGGAGAGGTTTGTGCAGGTCACCCCCCTCCTTGGCAGGGCTGCTGTTGCCACACACACTTCCCAGGGCAGCAGAAAGCAGCAGGAATGCCAAGGGCACAGGCACACCAGTCACAGGGTGAGTCCTGGCCCTGGCCAGGAGCACAGCCAGGGGAGGGAACAAAACACCTGCTTACATGAAGGAACACTGGCATTCTGGCCACAGATCCAGGTGAGACACCTGCACAGAGCCAGACTGATCCATGTGGGCAGGGATTCCACTGCTCCAACACAAAGCACAGCACTTGGAGCTAAAGGGCTGAACCCAGTGCTGACACTGGTTTTGTGGGGCTGCTGTGAAATACTCCCTCCTTCTTTGGGCACCCTTAGGGCTGTTACACACCCACCCTACACAGGGGAAAAGAACAACCCTGGAAAGGGATTGGGAAGCATCCATGGGAAAAGAACTTGTTTTGCAGAAGCCCAAGACATGGCAGCACATGCACATGAACCAGAGGACTGAGCTGAGCAACCAGCACTGGTCTCCTCAGAACAAAAGCCAGAAGCAGCTGCTAAAACATGGAAACAAAGAGAGGCAAAACAAAAATCCCTGCAGGAACAGACTTTTACATCCCCCTGGATCATCTCCACAGGCTTGGAGGTGCCCAGGGAGCTCACCAAGGTGGGAGAGCACGTTGAAGGCACGCTGGATTTAGGTGTGTGTTAACAGTGAGGGCACAGGGCTGCTGGAGCCCTCCAGTGCCACCCACAAACTTCCCTGAGGAGCAAATTGCTTGGGGGAAGTGTCCTCATGTGGAGAGAAGGCTGATTCCTCCCTCTTCCATTAGCTCCAGCCACTTCCATACAAGTGCAGCTTCCCTACAAACATTCCTAGCCCAGATTACAGAGAGACAAGCTGAGTCTGTCTGTATTTCCTTGAAAACCAGCACATTCTCCCCTAAGAGCAGGGACACAATTTCTCATGGATTGGGGATCCCAGCACCAGGGATGTCAGTCAGGGAATAAAGAAGGGAGCTGGAAGCTTCTTTAATGGGAAACAGCACAATTCTTTTAGGGAGGTGGAAGAACAAAGACAACACTTGGTTAGGAGCTGTGAGAGTCCTCTGGGATTTCAGGGAAGGGAGCAGAGGATGGAGTCACTCCACACCCAGCAGACCTGTGGCATTACCAGTTTTTGTAGCTCCACGATCAAAACTGGGTGTCTACATTTTCCTGTGGGATAACAAAACTCACACACACAAAAAAAAGCAAATCCTCAGAGTCTTTGGAACAGGATGGGAAAGAGTTAAAACCTTCCAGAGAAAGGGATGCAGCAAGGAGAATTTTCTCAAGCTTCCCCAGCCCCTGCACATGGTGAGAAAGTTTGACAAGACCTTAAGAACCGAGGGAGTTTCCTTCCAGGGCTTGGGAAACTTTCTGAGGATGTGAGGGCTGAAGGCAGGACAGGATGTCACACAGGGTTACAGGGGACACAGAGCACACGTGGGCATCGTGCTGCCTGCAAAAAACCACCACCAACCCCTCAGTGCCTCCTTCTTGGGGCTTCTAAGAGCCAGAGTGATGCTCCAAGACAGCAAAAGCCCTTTTTTCTGGCACACAGTGGGATTTTTGGGGTGTCCTGTGCAGGACTTGATGGTCCTTGTGTGGCAAACTTAAGGCAAACTGAAGAGCCCAAGGCCAGGCTGGATGTTTGGAGTGACCTGGGATAGTGGGAGGTGTCCCTGCCCAGGGCAGGGGGTGGAACTGGATGGGCTGAAGGTCCCTTCAACCCAAACCATTCCAGGATTTTGTGACTCTGGGATTTGTTTCCTACGGTTTTTCGCTGAAGTGAGGAGAGCTCAGGCTGAGCTTGAAGGTCCTTTCCAACTCAAACCATCCCATGATTTTCTGTAGCAGATCCCTGCCCAAGCAGCATCCTACTGCAGGACCTCAGATTTCCCTAAAATCCACCATCCCAGCACTGCACTGGTCACCAGTGAGCGTTTTCATGGAGAAATTTAGGATATTTGGGGATTGGGGTGGGTTTGGAGCTGTTCTGGTGAATTCTTGGGGGAATTTAATGGGACTTGGGGTGGATTCGGAGGAATTTTGGGTGGCTTTTGATGGATTTTGGGGGGGTTGGTGGCTTTTCATGGGCTTTGGAGCTATTTTGATGAGATTTTCAAGGATTTGGAAGGATTGTGAGGGCATTTTGGGATATTTGGGGGAATTTTGATGGGATTTGGGGGAACTTGGGGGGTTTGGAGGATTTGGGGGGGGTTGGGTGTATTTTGCATGTATTTCAAGTGGATTTGACAGAATTTGGGAATTTTTGGAGGTGGTTTTGTGGGTTTGGGAATATTGGGGGGATTTGGGGAAATTCTGGGATATTTTGGGAGATTTGAGGGTGCTTCATATGCACTTTACATGTATTTGGGGGTATTTTGTTGCAATTTTGGGCCACTTTGATGGGGTATGGGGCTATTCTGATGGAATCTTTTAGTGGGAAATTTTGAACAGTTTGGGAATTGTGAAGCAAATTCCATGAATTTGAGGGAATTTTGATGGATTTCACTGGTATTTGAGTGCATTTGCCTGAGATTTTCACAGAATTTTGGGTGGATTTTAGAGGCCTCAGGATGAACTTCGTTGGTATTTTGGGGTATTTTATGTGGATTTTGGTAGCATTTTGATGGAATTCTGGAGAAAACGGATTTGGGGAAATCAGGAATATTTTGGGCTGTTTTGGGGTGATTTTGTTTAAGGGTTCATCTGCTCCCAGGCTGTGCTTTAAGAATGTTACAGCAGCTCATTCCTTCTCAAGGTATTTGGTTTGGAGATAAGAGGGGAGTGTCCAGAAACACTCCCAGAACTCGAAATATTTCTCAGCAGACCCTTTTGTGGGAGTTATGGCCTCACTTCAGCATTTTCTGCCTGTCCTTGGGGAAAAATTCCAAGTGGATTTCCACACAGATGCCAATCTGCACCTCCAGGGAGGTGCCAATAATCCTCACAGGCTTTCTTTCTTTATTTATTTCACCACCCAATTTAATTCCTAACAAGGTTCACTACGTAAATCTCAAGGGGTTGTTATTGCATCCCTTGTTTGAGGAGCAGCCAGAATTAACCCAAGGAGGAGAATCCAGTCTGCAGGCAGCAAATAAATACAGCCAGGCCCAGAAAAGCAGGGATTAAGCACAGGGAGTGAAGGGCTGTGCCCTCAGCTATTGTCAGGTAGGAACCAGTAAAACAAGCCCAAGTGAGGATGGAGAGAGCCTTGATGAGCCACAGGTCACAGAACAAACATCAGCCAGGTGTGGTTTTTACAGGAAGAGACAACAGCTGCACCTGGAACTCCTGTATAAGGTGGGGAAAAGCAGCAAAGCCTTGAGAAAGCCCCAATTCCAGTGATCAGCACAAAACTACCCCAGGATGAGCTGTTGGTGTGACTGAGGATGTGTCTGCAGAATTTCACTTGCAGGGGCTACCCCTGGGTGAACAGTGTGGATGTTTCCTTGGGAGGCAGAGGAGAAGGCAGGATCAAAGGGCTCAGCTCTTCCCAGCACTCCTGCCTCCCACACAGGCCCAGCAGGGACACTGCTGTGTTCCCATAGGAGCTGCCTCACCCCCTGACCCTGGAGGAGAAGGGAGAGGGACACACAGCCCGTGCCTGCCCAGCTGTCACACACTGCCCAGAAAGAGGGGCTTCCACCACTGCAGCACGGGATCATGGAGCTGTTAGGGCTGGAAAACACCTCCAGGATCATCAAGCCTCAGCATGTTCACCACTAAATCATATCCTGAACTGTCACATCCACAGGATTTTTGAATCCCTCCAGGGCTGGGGACTCCAAACCTCCCTGGGCAGCCCCTGGCAAGGCCTGACCACCCTTTCCATGAGGAAATTCCTGCTGATGTCCCACCTGCCCCTCCCCTGGCACAGCCTGAGGCCGTTCCCTCTCCTCCTGTCCCTTGTTCCCTGGGAGCAGAGCCCGACCTCCCCCAGCTCCCCCCTCCTGTCAGGGAGTTGCAGAGCCAGAAGGTCCCCCCTGAGCCTCCTTTTCTCCAGGCTGAGCCCCCCCAGCTCCCTCAGCTGCTGCTGCTGCTCCAGCCCCTTCCCAGGACACCTCCAGCATCTCCACTTCTCCCTCAGATCACTTGTTTTCTCAGGGATCACAGGAGGCAGCACCTGTGCTCACAGGGTGATCTGTCACTGTCACATCAGTGCCTGTGCCAGAGCACAGACCTGGAGCCACAGCTCCATCCTGCAAAGGAAGCCAAAAACTGAGGAGCCACTGGGAAGGCAAGGTGAGAAGAAAGGGAGGGAGAAGCTCAGAGTACCTCTGTGAGGAGAGGAATCCCTGCAGAGAGGGAAGAGCACCCAGAGACTGCAAGAAAGCATCAGACCTAGGAAAGCAGAAAAAGCTGATCCCAAACAAGCAGAAGTGTCAATATTTGTTGCTGTGGCACCAAGGGGAGGTGGGAACACTGGGGAGTGGCAGCTCCCTGCTACTCATTCAAGAATCCAGCTCCACACTGATGTCACACACGTGGGATGGGTCAGCCAGGGGACTGTCACTGGGTAAAATGAGCTATTTCTATGCTGTGCAAATCCCTGGAGCTGCAGCCAGGCAGGGAAGCACATGGTGGCTCCTAGATGAGCTCACAGCAGGCCCTCAGACAACAAGGCAGCTATTCATGTCCAGGATCCCACATCCTGCCTCCAGGAAAGCTCCAAGTGTTATTATTCCAGCTCTGGCAAACATCTGAACACTTTTGATGTCTTCCTTGAGAAGGGAGGAAGATGAAAGGAATAAGCAAGATTTAAAGGAAAGCTGTTAATACACCAAACCAAAGAAAAATAGGACCAAATTGAGGACAGTGACCCCCATATCCTGTAGTGTCAGCAGGACAGGACTCCACTGGGAATGCCCATCCTGGTGGTCTGGAGTTATTTGTGCACCTCTTGGTGTAATTTTTCCCCACAACATTTAAATAATTTGAGTCTTTACCAGACAAATCACCATCCCTGGCACAGGGAAGAGACTCAAGGGGGGAGAAGGGCTGTGGAGGTGAGAACAGAGAAGCCCAATGTTTGGGGTCTGGAAAGGTCAGAGGCACAGCCAGCCTGGGATCTGAGGGATGATTGTTCAATCCCATGATTCCAAGATCAGAACAGAAAGTAAAGGATGTGGATTTTCTCTCACAGTGCAGTGACACTCCACAGACATTGCAAGGCACTCTGACAGTGTGGAAGCACAGGACATCTCGGGATGGAGCCTGGCACAAGGTCTGTGGCCAAGACAGATCCTCTTCCCACCTCTGGATCAGCTCTCCAAGTGCTCCTGAGCAAACAGGAGCTGCACATTTGGGATCAAATCAACACTAACTGTGTTTGGTGCTCAAATCAGGCTCCTCCACCCTATTCAGTATTTCCCCCAGAGGGTGGTTGGCACTGCCCAGGTTGTCACAGCCCCAAGGCTGCCAGAGCTCCAGGAGGGTTTGGACAAAGCTCTGAGGGACAGGGGGGGATTGTTGGGGTGTCTGTGCAGGGCCAGGGGTTGGACCTGATCATCCCTTCCCATTCAGAACATTCCATGATTCCACTCCCAGCAGTATCAGCACTGGTGTAACCCCCAGAGCTGGAGAACTCAGCCCTCAGGAGCTGGTTCTCACTGTGCCAGAACTGACACCACCCTTGTCCCTCTCCTGTAAAGCCAAAATCCAGCAGCTCTGCTTCCTGTCCCTCTGCAGGGACACAGAGAGGCCACAGAGCTGCACAGAGGAAAACAATAAGGAAAAAGGGCTGTGGAAGTGTAAATAAACATGATACTGCATTTGTGAGGGGGCTGATAAAAGTTTGATTTACTGAAGTCTAGAATTGGAATAAGTTGTGGTTGACCCATCCCTGGAAGTGTCCAAGGCCAGGTTGGATGTGGCTTGGAGCACCCTGGGCTGGTGGAAGGTGTCCCTGCCCATGGCAGGGGGTGGGATGGGATGTGTTTTAAGGTCCCTTCAACCCAAACCAGTCTGGGATTCTGTCAACAGTCTTTACTGTATAAACCTGACCCCCAAAAGCTCCTGGTCTGGGTTCAGACCTCCCCTACATTTCACATTCTGAGCCAAAGGTCAAACACAGCACATAAAAATACTTTTATCTCTTGCCCTTTTCCCACAGATTTTCACCTTCTGGCTGGGTCAGGATACCCCCTGGAGCCAGAAACTGGGCACTGAGCTCAGGTCAAAGGTGGGAGGGCAAAGGGTTATTGGCAAGAATCACATTCAGGAAACCAAAGCCATTGCCACAGAGCCTCACAAAGACCAGGAGACAAATAATAACTCTTTTCTCACTCCAAGAAATATCTCTGGGGGGCTGTGAGCTACAGATCTTTGGGGGGCTGTGAGTTACAGCACAGAACCAGCTTAAAGGCAGTTTAACACAAATAGAGGGAGAAAGTTCAGGAGTGGGTAAAAAGTCTGCAGAGGAGATTCCTGTTTTGCTACAGGATTGCACAAAACTGAGCCACCTTCCCAGCCCAGAACTGGTTACTCAGAGCCATGTTGCTGCAGCAACTCACAGAGCACATTACTCATCCCACTTTTGCAGGTCACCTCATACCTTTTTCCTCTTTTTTGAAGGTTCCTCAGCCAGGCTGGTCCTTCTGTCTCCTCCTTGTCCTGCTGCTGCCACCTCCTCCTCCTCCTCTGGGATGAGGCTGTACTTGGTCCCTCCAGGCTGCATGAAACACTCCTTGGCAAAATGACCTGTAAAATAAGTGTTTGAAGGAGCAACTCAGGCCCTTTTCCTTTTGCATTTCACAAACCTGAACTGCTGCTGAGGATCTTTGTCTTCTTGTGACTCATAATAAAATCTACACTGGACATTTTTTGTCCTAAAACTTCAGCTGGTTTAACATGCCCTGATTAAACAGCCCAGATAAAACACAACCCAGGTCATTCTGGAGAAATTAGTCAGGCAAAAACTAAGATGTTCTTGTCTGAACAGGGCAATTGCAGAGACTTGTCTGTGCAGGGGCTTAAACAGCACAGAGAAGTGTATGGGAAAGGTAAATTGGTGTGATTGGCACCTGGTAAATGAGCCAAAGCCACAAATAGAGGGGAAAGCAGCTCGTTTTGGCTCTGCCCTTTCTACTCTGGAGATATCAAAGCTGACCTACTAATAGCTGAAGTGGAAACTCAGACAGCTGGTACCTGCCTGCTGTTAGGAGGAGACAGCATCATTAAAATCACACTGGAAATAGGTAGAATCCTACTTTTTTTGGAGTTAAAATAGTATTTTATATATCCTATTCTTTAAAATAGTATTTTAAAGATACTTCTCTACCACTACAGGGCCCTATTAACCTCCTCCAGAATAGCATGAACCCCATTAACCATTTGCTCCAAATAACACAAAGCAAGTAGGGCACAGCAAAAACTCCTGGGCAAAAAAACCACCTGATGCTTCAGCAACCTGCAAAAAGCCACTGAAAGGCACCACACAAGTCAGGCTCCCCCTGCTGAACTGGGCAAGACACAGATTTCAGCAGGTTAAAAGCCCAGCTTGTTTTAGCTGCTCCCAGGGGGTTCCACCAGGGATGTGGAATTCCCATGGATCATTGTTCACAGTCAGATCATCTGGGGAAGGCCATGTTTGCTTCTTAAAATGCAAGATCAGAATGGGATCTCAGCTGTGAGAGAGCACTGCAAGTGCTGAGCTGTTCCCAGCAGGAATCACAGACTCAGCTGGGGTTGGAAGGGCCCTGTGGAGATCACCCAGTCCCTCCCCTGCCCAGCAAGGGTCACCCAGAGCAGGTGACTCAGGAATTCACCCAGGGATGTCTCCATGCAAGGAGACTCCACACCCTCCCTGGGCAGCTGTTCCAGGCTCTGCCACCTCCATGGAAAGAAGTTCTTCCTCATGTTGAGGTGGAACTTGTTGTGTTTTAGTTTCTGGCCCTTGTTCTTCCTCCTGTCACTGGGCACCACTGAGCACAGTCTGGCACAACCTCTGACACCCCTCAGAGATATTTGTATGGATTGGTAAGATCTCCTCACTGGGCACCACTGAGCACAGTCTGGCACAACCTCTGACATCCCTCAGAGGTATTTGTATGGATTGGTAAGATCTCCTCTCAGTCCTCCCTTCTCCAGACACACCAGGCCCAGTTCCCTCAGTCTCTCCCCACCAGAGATGCTCCAGTCCCTTCAGCATCCTCGTGGCCTCTGCTGGACCCTCTCCAGCAGCCCAAAGGGGAGGAGATTTTAGGGAATAGACTTTTATAAAAGCAGCTGAACTAAGTCTTTCATTTTTGTAACAGGAGACAGAAAATGCAGTTTTCCTCTACAGGAGACCCACAGGAGCCAAATTCAGCCCTGTTAAACCATGTTAACAGGTTGGGCAGAGAAGCTGTGGCTGCCCCTGGATCCCTGGAAGTGTCCAAGGCCAGGTTGGATGGGCTTGGAGCACCCTGGGCTGGTGGGAGGTGTCCCTGCCCATGGCAGGGGGTGGAACAATCTGAGTTTTAACGCCCCTTCCAACCCAACCCAGTCTTGGGTTCTTTCCACGAGACAGACACTGATACAATCCCACCTGAGAGGAACAAGGCTCCACCAAAAGCTCCACTCAGCCCTGCACAGACACACCTTTGCAGCCACACTTCTTGCACACAGTGTTCAGAACAGCTTCCAGTGTGATCTTCTGACTCGTGTAGTCCCTGAAGGTGCGTTTCTTCCTCTCATCCTGACTGGGAAGAGAAGGACACTTCCATTTTCCATCCAGTATTACCTTTCATCCCACATGTTTTATGAACACAGCACAACCAGAAGGTTTTTCAAAGGTTGCTCTACTTCAGTAAACCAAAGAACAGAGATACCAACAGCTCATTAGAACAAACCACAGTGTTAACAGAGCATTATGTGTCATCAGCTCCTTCTGAGATGAACTGAGCCCTCTCTGCACAAAGCAAAGACACAGGGAGCTGCAGTTACATCCTTCATGTAACATCTGTATTAAAGACTTTCCCTCTGTGGAAGAGAAAAGAACCACAGAATGGGCTGGGTTGGAAATCCAACCTGGCCTTGGACACTTCCAGGGATCCAGGGGCAGCCACAGCTTCTCTGGGAATTCCATTCCAGCCCCTCCTCACCCTCCCAGCCAACAATTCCTTCCCAATATCCCACCTAACCTGCCCTCTGGCACTGGGAAGCCATTCCCATCTGACCTGTTGTACTCTGCTCAGGATTTACCTACTCAAGGGCAACGTTGTTGGGATCCAGGTCTTTTCCTGTGCCTTGGTTAACAACCTTCATGGAGAGGGAGAGCTTCAGTTTGTCATCTTTCATCTGAAACAAAGCCGTGGAATGAGCACAGTTAATGACCATGATGTTAATTAATACACTGGGTCTGGTTAATTAATGTAGTTCTGGAGGCCAACAGGGAAGGAGGGAAACTTGGATGGCCAAGAGCAGCACCAGCAAGGCTGTGACACGAAAGGGCTTCTGGTCTGGTAATTTTTAGCTGTAATTAGTGTGCTGTAGCTAATAAACCAACTACCTCAGGAATAAATAAAGGCTCAGGAATAATATAACTCACAACTGTAGGCTGTTTGACATTAACATTCTGTTTCCAGTGTGACCAAACCCCTGAGCTGTAGAAGGAAGTGTCTATTTGGGAGCTTTGCTGTAATTCCCAAACCACCCACCCCAAGACAGTTGCCCCTGCACAAGTCCCGGGGCCAACTTGCATCCTTAAAATAAAAGTTTATATTCTTTTTCCTACTTTAATCCTCTCATGAGACTAAAAATGTTTTCTGTGTCTCTATTAAGCATCATTCATTCCTGAACCCCCCAGCTTCTTAATTCCTTTACCACTTTAGAAGCAAAAGCAAAAGGTGACATTTTGAGGGTTTTTTTTCTTACAACCTTCTGCATTTTCACTGATGCTGCCAATGAACCTACTCCTGTTTTGTTTTTTGTCAGTTTATGTTTATTTGCACCCAATCTACCAACCAACTATTCCACTGTCTCCCTCTCCCCTCTGCCTCTGGAGCAATGGAAGCTCTGACCCAACAACTGTGTTCTGGAGGAAGAAAACAGCAGCTTAGTTGAAGTTCACACAAATAAATTTGGAGGTGCAGAGAGGTCACCAGGCTGTAAAACAGAGCCCAACAAATGAAGTAACACACAGCCCCTGGCACAGCTCAAGCACTGAAGCACATTTGACCCACACAGCGCTGAAGAACAAGAATTGAACTCACCTCCTTCCCAATCAGCTTCACCCAGACCTTGTCCCCAACATCCACCATCTCTGAGGGTTTATCCACAGGGCAGGAGGACATGTGAGTCCTGTGCACGAGGCCTGCAGGTGGATTTGGGGACAGCAGAGAGAAGGAATAAGGAAAAGTCTCCACTGAGCCTCAGCTTTGCCTTCCAGGACAGCAGTGGCCTGGAGAAGTCAATTCTTCAGGGTGTGGCAAGAGCAGATTTTTAATATTTTAATAAATAAAAATAGTGCTTATTTCATCTTCAGCTCATTCCTTTAGTATTTAACAAATAAATTAATAGCACTAATCTCAACTTTAGCTCATTGTTTCAATATTTGATACATAAATCAACAGTTCCTAATCTTTAGCTCCTTCTTTTATTATTTTACAAATAAAATTAAATTAATAGTGTTCATTTCATTTCTAGCTCTTCCTTCTTTAATCTCTGAGTATGGTTACCAAAAACCCACAGTAAAATACCCTGAAGTCACCAAAAACCCACAGTAAAATATCCTGAAGGCACCAAAACCCACAGTAAAATATCCTGAAGGCACCAAAACCCACAGTAAAATATCCTGAAGGCACCAAAAGCCCAAACCAAAACATGCTGAGGTTACCAAAAAAAACCCCTCTCAGTCTTTTTTGGTATTCTTGAAAACACCCATCATCTTCTAAATACTTTCCCACTCCAATTTCTTCCTAATTTAGGGGAAAAAAATCCTTTTCTAAACTTTTTCTAGAAGCTTTTAATTCTTGGCTTGAAAACACCAACATGAAGCTGCATCCAAAGCAAAAGAGAGGCACAAACCTTGTTTCCTGCAGCCTGGAATTTTGATAAATGCCCCATAATCTGTCACTGTGGCAACCTGGGAAGAAAATCCAACACAGCAGCTGAAGGAAGACTCTGCACAAAGCCCCATTTTTAAATCACAGGTCAGAAAATGCACAAGAAACCCACAGAGTTCCCCTGTTTTCCTACAGTTTTGGGGTCAGGGCAGGTCAGACAGAGCTCTGGGACTGGGGCAGGTGAGGCCAAGCACTCCTGTGCTCTGCAGATCAGCATCTTAGAGGTACAGGGACATAAAACCCTGGAATGGTTTGGGTTGGAAGGGACAGAATCACAGAATCCATCAGGATGGAGAAGACTTCTGAGATGATTGAGTCCAACCTATGACCCAACCCCATCTAAAAGCTTTTAAAACTTCATTTAAATGAATATTTATAATATATATTGTCTTTGCATATAGTTATATATGTAGCATATGCAATATAAAGTGTAATTGATAACTTGTAACATTAAATANTCTCTGCCCAACCTGGGCCAGGGCCTCCCCACCCTCACAGCCAACAATTCCTTCCCAGTCTCCCATCTCTCCCTGCCCTCTGGCACTGGGAAGCCATTCCCTGTGTCCTGTCCCTCCATCCCTTGTCCCCAGTCCCTCTCCAGCTCTCCTGGAGCCCCTTCAGGCCCTGCAAGGGGCTCTCAGGTGTCCCTGGAGCTTCTCTTCTCCAGGGGAACCCCCCCAGCTCTCCCAGCCTGGCTCCAGAGCAGAGGGGCTCCAGCCCTGCAGCAGCTCCGGGGCCTCCTCTGGACTCTCTCCAGCAGCTCCAGGTCCTTGTGCTGCTGTTCCCAGGGCTGGAGCAGCTCTGCAGGGGGGTCTCACCTGAGGGGGAGAGGGACAGGATCCCCCCGTCCCGCATCGCCGCACAAACACTACACACGAACACACCGCTCCATAAACACACAGGGGTGTGGTCGGTACAGACCCACAGCCAAACAAACCCCCTAAAACAACACAGTACAGACACAGAGAGGGCTAAAACCACATAACAGCGGCCCGAAGAGCTCGGCCCAGACTGTGACACCGCCGGGCCCGGCCGCTCCCCGCACCTCTCCCTGGAAGATCGCGTAGAGCTCGGGCAGCGGCTCCATCGCCTCTGAAGGACCCAGAAACGCCAGATGGGTTCACCGCAGACTACCGCATCTCCCCTCGGGGGTGCTGCGAAAGGAGACATTGAATTAACGCCTCAACCCCCTAAGAGAACCCTCAGTCCGCGGGCGCCAAGTGGCTCCAGGGAGGGGGTGGTGGCGGGGGGGGGGGGGGGGGCCGGGCGGC
>VYXB01005774.1:490705-509486 GCA_013397135.1 Pachyramphus minor
AGCAGCAGCTGAGGGAGCTGGGGGGGCTCAGCCTGGAGAAAAGGAGGCTCAGGGGGGACCTTCTGGCTCTGCAACTCCCTGACAGGAGGGGGGAGCTGGGGGGGGTCGGGCTCTGCTCCCAGGGAACAAGGGACAGGAGGAGAGGGAATGGCCTCAGGCTGTGCCAGGGGAGGGGCAGGTGGGACATCAGCAGGAATTTCCTCATGGAAAGGGTGGTCAGGCACTGGCAGGGGCTGCCCAGGGAGGTTTGGAGTCCCCAGCCCTGGAGGTGCCCAAGGAAGGCCTGGATGTGGCACTCAGTGCTCTGGGCTGGGGACAAGGTGGGGATGGGGCACAGAGGGATCCATGGTTTTGGAGATACTTTCCAATGTCAATGACTCTGTAATCCCCATGGGACAGGGGTGGCTGTGGGGTGGAAGCTCTGCTGTGAGGGGTGTCTGGCAGACTAGGGCTGTCCCTTGTCACTCACTGTGTCCCCTGTGTCCCCAGGGCCCCCCACGCTGCTCCTCCCTCCAGGCCCCCATCATGCTGCTCTCAGGGCACGAGGGGGAGGTTTATTGCTGCAAGTTCCACCCCAATGGCAACACCCTGGCCTCAGCTGGATTCGACAGGCTCATCTGTGAGTGTCACTGCTGTCCCCTGGGCTGGGCTGGGCTCACCAGGCTCAGGACATGGTCCTGAGGGGTTTTAACTCAGCCCTCATCTGGCTGGGTCCTGTGCATGGAGGGGTTCCCCAGGAGGGCTGCAGGAAGCTTTTCCCACCTCTGGTTTCTCCAAGAGTGGTGCAGAAAGTTTTACCCAGCTCCTCCAGCTTCCCCAGGAGGGATTCAGGAAACTTTTCCCTGCACTTCCCCCAGGAGAGATGCAGGAGGCTTTTTCCAGCTGCTCTGGCAGGTCACTGTCCCCATGGGGCTGGAAATGTCCTGCTGGGCACAGCCCTGTGTCCCCAGGTCCCTCACAGAGGTGACAGGAGTCTGCAGAAACTCAGATTGTAATGCTTGGGGCTGCTGAGGGGAAGATCATTACTTTTCTTAATGAATTCACCTTAATCAAGACCCCTAAATCAGCTCAAGTTATCTCTGTCCCGGGGCTCTCACAGTGCATCATTGCTGCTGTGAGTTATCCCAGACTGGTGGGGATGGTGCATCCTTTGTTTTGCTGAATTCCCAGGGAAGAGCTCCATGCCCAGCAGGGAGCTGTTCCCAGGTTTCCTGTGCTCACCTGTGCCTCCCTCTCCCCCAGTGCTGTGGAATGTCTATGGGGACTGTGACAACTTTGCCACCCTGAAGGGGCACAGCGGGGCTGTCATGGAGCTGCACTACAACACGGATGGCAGGTAGGGGCAGGGGGCTTTGGGCCTTCCTGCTGCTCAGAGTCCCCAGAGAGCCCTCACTGAACATCAGGGGGAAGGGGCTGGAGCAGCAGCAGCAGCTGAGGGAGCTGGGGGGGCTCAGCCTGGAGAAAAGGAGGCTCAGGGGGGACCTTCTGGCTCTGCAACTCCCTGACAGGAGGGGGGAGCTGGGGGGGGTCGGGCTCTGCTCCCAGGGAACAAGGGACAGGAGGAGAGGGAACGGCCTCAGGCTGTGCCAGGGGAGGGGCAGGTGGGACATCAGCAGGAATTTCCTCATGGAAAGGCTGTCAGACATTGGAAGGGGCTGCCCAGGGAGGTTTGGAGTCCCCATCCCTGGAGGTGCCCAAGGAAGGCCTGGATGTGGCACTGAGTGCTCTGGGCTGGGGACAAGGTGGGGATGGGGCACAGGGGGGATCCATGGGCTGGGAGAGCTTTTCCAACCTCAGAGATCCTGGGATTGTTGCCTTTGCTCAATGCATGGACAGCAAATCCCTGTAATGTGGCTTTCCCAGATAAGGATTGGTGCCTGCCTGGTTGTGAGCAGAGTCACCTGTGACCCAGCAGTGCCCTTGAATGAGTCTTGAGGAACAGATGAAAGTTAGTTTTGGGCATCTGTGAGACACTGGGGAGGGAGAGAAAACAAGTGAGATGCTGGTTAATCCAAAAGGCTTTTCCACTGTCTCATCTGAGCTGCTGCTACTGAGCTTTCCCAGTGTGTTCATCCCAGAGAGTGTTTGGGGAGGCAAGAAAACCATTTAGAAAGAGAACTTCTTCTCCCACTGGCGACTCCCAGCTTTGCCTACGGTGAAAGAGGTGTGAGGGGCAGCAGTGCTGGGCGCCCTGAGCCCCTCACAGTGTCTCTTTGCCCACAGCATGCTCTTCTCAGCCTCCACGGACAAGACCGTGGCCGTGTGGGACAGTGAGACCGGGGAGAGGGTGAAGAGGCTGAAGGGCCACACGTCCTTCGTGAACTCGTGTTACCCGGCCCGGAGGGGGCCCCAGCTCGTGTGCACCGGCAGCGACGACGGCACCGTCAAGGTCAGTGTTCCTGGGTCACCTGCAGGCAGAGAAACAGGCTCTGGGCTCTCAGGGTGGAAAGGCAGAAAGTGGTTCTTTTGTTAGTTAGGGCTTTGAGGTGCACGGAGGTACCATGCACCCCCCACAGCACAGGGTTTTTCCAGGCAGTGTCCTGTGTCACCTGAAGGCAGAGAAATAATCTCGGGGTGATTTGAGTGGTAGACAGGTGGAAAATAGTTCTTTAATTAATTAAAGCCTTAGGTTCACAAGGATATCATGCACAGGCTTTTTCCAGTCTTATGGGGATTGTGGGTTCCAGCCCCGTCAGAGGTGCCAAAAATGATACTGAAAAGCAGCAGAAACAAACTTCTTAAGCCCAATTTGTGGATGTTAATTCAGGAGGAGAGATCCCCTAATCCAACGTGTCAATGGCTGATGGACAGAGCTTCTTTTGACACACACTGTTTACAGATTGATTAGATATTGTCTCTTAATTAATTCATTAATTTGCTCTTCATAGCCCCACCCCTATTGGAAGTCTTTCTTTGGTCCTTCCAGGTCTTCTGTATTGTCTTGACCTCAGTTCTTGAGCTCTGGAAGAATTTTTGGTGTCTTATATAATTCAGCCTTATTCATAATATTACATTATCTCACAACTTTGGCTTCAGAAGTAAAAAACATCTTCTGTTTTTGTTCTTTAATTCTTTTGGTGGGTCATAAAGATCCACCTTGCTCAGTTGTGCTTTTTCTGCTGCTCTCATGTAACAAAAGCCATTCCCCAAATCTCCTTCTTCCCTCCCCTCATTCCTGTGCTCTAACCACACCAGGTGTAATTATTTTAAGGGAAGGGACCTTAAAGCTCATCTTGTTCCTTGGACACCTTCCACTAGACCAGGTTGCTCCAAGCCTTGTTTATTTATAGAGATCTCCTGAGATCTCAAAGGGGTTTTTCAGGGGAGCAATCTGAGTCTCTTCCAAGTACTTGTGCATGATTTTTTTACTAAATATCCATTATTTATGTTAAATATCTATCCCTCTACAACTGCCACATCTTTCCAGCTGTGGGACATCAGGAAGAAAGCTGCTGTGCAGACATTCCAGAACACCTACCAGGTCCTGGCTGTCACCTTCAATGACACCAGTGACCAGATCATCTCTGGAGGCATCGACAACGACATCAAGGTAGGACCCTCAGTGTCCCCATGTCCCTCTCCCTCTGCCCCCCTTGGCCATCCCTGGGAACCTCCTGGTTCATTTTCCATCCCACGAGGCCCCTGGACAGGCTGTGTCCTTTGGCACAGGGCCAATCAACCGGGCTCCAAGGAGCTGCCAAGTGACAGCCTGGGCAGCCCTGGCATCCCTGGCCAGGTGTCCCATGCTGCTGTCACATGGAATGCTGGCTGTCCTGGCTGTCCCAGAGCCACTGGTGAGGTAAACTCAAGACAATGTGGTGGCACATCCCCTCCCTGCCCTCTGTTCCAGTTTGCAGCTCGCTCTGTCACCTGCTGGGGTGGAAGATTCTTGTTTAAGGGCGAGCTGGGGGTTTCATTCAGCTGGTTTCCCTGGGGGCTGGAGGGCTCAGTCTGGGTTCCTGTGGCTCCAGCCCTCCCTCAGCACGAGGGGCACGTGGCACAGATATGAGAGCTGTTCCCACTGCCCCTCTTTGGGAATGAACAGTGGGATTGCCACCAGGCAGTGGGATTTGGGAGCTGGGGGAGCTACAGCAGGATAACAAGGGAATTCTGCATGCACAGGGCTGCTGACATTTAACTCCTTGGTGGTTGAATGTATTCAGTTAGAAGTGTTCTAAAAGGCAATTTTTTCTCCAACACACAGAAGGTTTCAGCCTCATGTTTTCATAGAGGCACAGACTGTTTTGGGTGAGAAGGGACCTTAAAGCCCATCTCATTCCACCTCCTGCCATGGACAGGGACACCTTCCACTATCCCAGGTCGCTCCAACCTGGCCTTGGGCATTCCAGGGATGGGGCAGCCACAGCTTCTCTGGGCAACCTGTGCCAGGGCCTCCCCACCCTCCCAGGGACGGATTCCTTCCCAAAATCCCATCTGACCCTGCCCTCTGGCAGTGGGAAGCCATTGTCCTGCATGCACAGGGCTGCTAACAGGCAGTTAGTTAAAAACCTTAAGGCACAAATTCCATTTTCCCTCCAACACACACACAAAGTTTCAGCCTCGAGTCCTCAGGCCCCTCCAGCTGGAATGCAAAGCTGGTGGCACCAGCTGATTTATCAGGACCTGTGTGGGATGCTTTGGAAGCAGCAGCCCCAAGGTCCTTGGCCGTGTGTGTGTTGTGACAGGTGTGGGACCTGCGGCAGAACAAGCTCACTTACACCATGAGGGGCCACGCTGACTCGGTGACAGGGCTCAGCCTGAGCTCTGAGGGCTCCTACCTGCTCTCCAACGCCATGGACAACACAGGTACCTCCTGCCTGGGCTGTCAGGAACAGCTCCACGTGTTCATCATAACAAAACAGGAGCCAGGAGCGGGGATGGGCCGCAGGGAGTTTGGCTCTGGGGATAAACCTGTTGTTGTGGTGCTGCCAGGGATGGTTGTGACCTTGGCAGGGAGGGAGCAGCTGCCTCAGGAGGGCAGTGGGCACATGAGCCCTGGCACTCGTTACCTGGCTGGTGTCAGGGTGGCTTGGCTGTGTCCCCACAGCAGCAGTGACATCCCAGCTGCCACCCTGCCTGTCCTGGGCAGGGAGGGGCTCAGTGAGGCTGATCCAGCCAGGACAGGGACTGTGCTGTGTGTCAGGATACAGCACATGCTCCTGGAAGGAGGTGGTGGCCCTTTCTGGGATGGAGTTGGGTTTTTCCTCTCTCCTCCTGGCAGTGGTCTGGGTGTAATTCCACATTCCTGCTTTTGCCCTTTCACAGCAAATCTTCCTGCAGGGAAAGCAGCTGCTTTTCTTTGGCTTCTGGGAAGGGCAGGAGTGAAGGGAATAGGGAATGTCTTGGGCAGAGGGGGGTTCCAGAGCCTGCTCCCCCCCCCCTCAGCTGATGGCCCTGAGCTCTCTCTTGCAGTTCGTATCTGGGACGTGCGGCCCTTTGCCCCCAAGGAGAGATGTGTGAAGATTTTCCAGGGGAATGTCCATAATTTTGAAAAGGTGAGTGTGCCCCCGACCCAAACACGACTGCCTGATATCCTACTGCTGTTAACTTTGCTGTAAATTGTTTTTTAAGTTCAAGTTTAGACCAGAAGGGCTTTAATAGGAACTCAAAGAAAGATGAATACACAAAGTGGGATTCCAATTAAAGCCTCAATAACAAGATTTCCTTGCTTGGTTCAACTATAATTAACTGTAAATTAAGTATTTTCTCCATTTACCATCTACTTTGTGTAAAATAACAAGGCACTGGATGTTTCCAGCAATAAAATAAGATCTGTAATTACCATCTCATCTTCCAAAGGGAGATCATTAAGGTGCTGCTTGAAGTCTCGTGGTGATTTTAATTCAAGGAGAAGGGGAGAACTAAGGAGATCTGTGCATGTTCTTTTATTTTAGAACCTTCTGAGGTGCTCTTGGTCCCCAGATGGCAGTAAAATCGCAGGGGGGTCAGCTGACAGGTGAGTTGTCACTGCATTCCTCTCTTACCAGCAACCCATAATGGTTTTGCCCTGGGCCATGGCCTGAACACTCAGAGCTGTGTGTGGAGGTGTGAAATCCCAAACCACCCTCTGTGAGCTTCCCTGATTTCCACAGGAGTGTGTTCCCAGGGCTTTGGGTCTGTGGAGGAGCATCAGATAATTGTAAAATAATCTGATTGTTGTCAAAAGCTGAGTGAGGATCTGCATCCCTGCCACATCCCACCACAGGATCCAACAGCAGGTGACAGGAAGAGTGGATAAGATCCCTTGTTGTCCTGTGAGAATCCATGAGGACAGGGAGAATGGGAAGGGTGTGTATGTGGGGGTCAGGCTGATAAGCACCACAAACACCAGTTAAATCCCTGCTTGCAGGAGGCACCAGTGGTACTCCAGGGATCATTCTTGATCCTTCCTTTAATTAAGGAGCGAGAATAAAGACCAATTAGCACATATTGGGCTTGTAAATGAGATGTTCTATAAACTCAAGTCAGCTGAGGATGAAAGGGGGCAGAGGGAGGAAGCCAGCACGGGGGCTGTGCCAGGCACTGAAGGTCCCTGTGGAGGTCACCGACCTCCCTGGAGCAAATCCAGGCCCACTGTCAGTGCCATGGAGACAGGAATTCCTGCAGGCCAGAGGCCAGGGCATGGAGCAGTGGTAATCACCAAATTAATGAGTTTCTGATAGAGGACAGGGAGAACTTCAGCTCCCACTGTCCAGATATAGTGGGGCAGCTGTCCCAGCACGGGCTGAGACGTGACTCTGCTTCCCAGGGCACGTGGGGGAGGGATTCCTGCCTGGATTCCTGTGGGCCAACCTGCCAGGGCTGCAGTGGGCAGGACTTGGGGCCATTCAGTTCATTGTGCAGGTGCTGATGGAGCTCAGAGCTCTGACAGCTCCTGGGGCAGGTCAGACAGGGCCACTCCAACCTTCCTGCTATCCCTTTTCACCTTAATTTTTTATTTTTGAGGAGTATCTGCAGGTTAAACAAAACCAAAGCAAAGCAAGGTTAAAATTTCATTTATCTGAGTACAAAACAGTCCCCCAATAATTACTCTCTCCTCCTGCACTACCTGGAGTATAGTTAGAGTATCAGATATTTTTTTGCTGTTGAGCTCTTCAGAGGGGTTTTAGTAAAATCAGCCTTGCCTGCTTTGTACCACCAAATTAAAAACACAGCAGCAGGGTGCTTTGAGAAAGGAACAGACACAGTTCCTGCCTGATAGATACGAACTGAGGCCTGAGAAATCCTGATTCAAGTGACATTCAAGACTTAGTTTTGCAGGCCTGAATGTTTCCTTCACAAAAATCAGTCACGGAACAGCACTAGCCTGCAAAGCTCCTGACAAGGCTGGGTTCTAAAAGATTCAGGGCTGCTTTTTTAGGGGGGAAAGCAGCTTTTGTATTCCAGTTAAAAGGCAGGCTGGTTGTGCAGAGTGAATGTTCTTTGTCTGGTCTGCCAAGCCCTGACACATGGGAAGGAGCAGGGGGGAAACTGAGGAACCCAACAGAAGCCTGAGAGGATCCAGCCTTGGTGTTCTGAGGGTGAGGAAAGGGCTGCTGGTCCCCAGCAGGTTTGAATCCATGGGATGCACAGTGACCTTCCCTCGGAGGAGTGACATGGAGTAGATTGATTTTCCATGTGTTTACAGGCTGTCCCTGTGCCCTCACCCTGTGCTGTCCCCTGTGAACAGCCCAGTGATGCCCCCAGGGCAGCAGCAGAGCTGCCCTTCCCACAAACCCAATTACTGCCCTTCCCTACCCCAGGAATTGCATTTGAGCTCTCAGTCAGCTCCCTGAAGAGCAGAGGGGCAGGGCAGGGGGAATGTCACCCAGAACTGGCAGCAGCTTTCCACAGGCACTGATTTTTGGCAAATCCTTTTCCATGTGGTGAGGCCATTGTTTTGGGAAGGGAGGGTGGGATGAGGGGGGTTACCTGTGCAGGGGAGGAGCAGCATGCCCTCACCTGGGCTGGGGGATGTTCTTCTTCTCATGCTGATGTATCCAAATCCCACTGACTCCTGTGGATATTCCCCATGACCAGGGGAAGGCCATGGAGCTTCCCATGAGGGACACCCATCTCTCACCCCACTCTCTGGGACCATTTTTGAGAGTCAGCTGGAAGCTGAGCTGTGCCTGGTGCCAGCCTCTCCTTCCTGACTTCAGGGATCCAAGGGATGCTGCCCCTCAGCCAGGGGGTGAGGCCTGAGGGAGGGTAATCAAAGGGCTCAGCATGATCCCTGATAACTGCTGGGAGGTGGATCCTGGCTTCAGTGGCACAGCAGGAAGGAATCCATGTCCAAAGCTGTTGGTTCTGAGGGATTACACTGCAGCAGGGGCTGGGGTGAGTGCTGGGAGTGCAGAGAGTGTTTGTGAGGGTGTTTGTGACCCCTCCTCCCCATTCCCTCTGCTGATTTTCCCCCTTACCCTGCTGTGCTCCTGCCCCATGGAGGATCTCTGCAGCCTGGAGCTCTCCAGTCCCTCTCTGTGCCCCAGGGCTGACCTGGGGCTGCTGTGCTGTGCTGCCAGGGAGGCTTTGGGCACCAGATTGGCTCCTGCCTGCTCACACTCTGCAGGGCAGCATTTTGCTCCTGGGAAACCCCTGTTTGTCCACACAAAGAGCCAGGGGGAGAAACCACTGCAGGAACAAGCAGCTGCTTTGCTTCCTGCACTCACCAGGACTCTGTTGTAGGTTTGTCTACGTGTGGGACACCACGTCCAGAAGGATTCTGTACAAGCTGCCAGGCCATGCTGGCTCTGTGAATGAGCTGGCTTTCCATCCAGAGGAGCCCATCAGTAAGTTCTCCCTACCCCAGCTCAGCTGGGGAAGTATTTTCTCCAGTTGCTCCAGAAAATGGCCCCAAAATTCTTCTGGGTCACTCTTGTGGCACTTTGTGTCTTGAATCCCCTGAAGAACCTTTCCCAGGGGAAAGATCTGGAACATAAATCCAGTGAGGAGCAGCTGAGGGAGCTGGGGGGGCTCAGCCTGGAGAAAAGGAGACTCAGGGGGGACCTTCTGGCTCTGCAACTCCCTGACAGGAGGGGGGAGCCAGGGAACAAGGGACAGGATGAGAGGAATTGGACTGGGGCCCAGAGCCCCAATTATCAGACAAATTTAGGGGTGATTTTCACTTCTCCAGTGTGTGGGAGTTGGGTGGGTGCACCCTGGGGTCCTGGGCTGAGCTGGGGGCTGGGTAAAGCTGGGTGGGGGCACCCACAGAGCAGCAGGGTGGCTCTGGGTCTGGGCTGTGGGTGGCCATGAGCTGTGGCTTGGTTGGTGCTGCCTAGGGCTTGTCCAGACTTCCCCAGGGCCACGAGGAAAGGGTTTGGAATACCCGAGTTTGGACACCAGGGATAGAACCAGGTGGTTGTTCATATGAGAACAGGGATCACCTGGGAGCATCTGCAGCTTGGGGTCTCCTACCTTAGCCAAAAGCTGTAGGAAGCAAGTAATAGAATCACAAAATCATGGAATGGTTTGGGGTGGAAGGAACCTTAAAGCTCATCCAGTCCCACCCCTGCTATGGGCAGGGACACCTTCCACCAGCCCAGGTTGCTCCAACCTGGCCTTGGACACTTGCAGGGATGGGGCAGCCACAGCTTCTCTGGGAATTCCATCCCAGCCCTTCTCCACCCTCCCAGGGAAGGATTTCTCCCTGATATCCAAAGCAAAGGGAGCACTTTGTGCCGTGGTTTCAGTCCCCATTCTGAGCTGTCTGACCTGTGGCACCACGTACCCGTTCTGGCCTTTCCTGAGCGGTTTTATCCACCCTGCATTAGCTGGGACCAAGTTTCATTCCCATTTCCTGGCTCAGCATGTGCTGGGCAGGACCACGGGGTGTTGTGTTTCCATGGAAACACTCACCTTGGCCAGGCCAGTAACCAAAAATTGCCAAGAGTGAACCCCAAAGCAGAGCCAAGAGCTGGGTGGTGCTGAGAGGGGCTGGGCAGGGAGGAGTGGGTTTGTTCCTGGTTTTTCCTGGTTATTCCTGGCTCTGTCTGCAGGGCTGAGCTGGAGGAGCAGAGCCAGCTCCAGGGGGTGGTGACTGTGGGCTGAGCTCCTCTTTGGGAATCAATCACTCTCCTTCAAATAAGAATTAAAAAACTATTATTAAAAGCCCATCCAGGCGTTGCAGGGCGAGTTGTGCCATTGATTTCTGTTAACTCTGGGAACCTTAATCCCATAAATCAGTGCACACACTGCAGGACACCTGCACAGGAGGGAGCACAGGGAGCCAAAGTGCAGCAGGATGACAGACACCAGGGTGTAACCTTGTGTAGAAATCCCCCAGATCTCTCCTGCACACTCTCAGTGCCAAACCAGCTCTCCTGGGTCATTCCTGTGGCTCTTGGTGTCTTGGATCCCCTGAAGAGCCTTTTGCAGGGGAAGGGGCTGGAACATGAATCCAGTGAGGAGGAGCTGGGGGGGCTCAGCCTGGAGAAAAGGAGGCTCAGGGGGGACCTTCTGGCTCTGCAACTCCCTGACAGGAGGGGGGAGCTGGGGGGGGTCGGGCTCTGCTCCCAGGGAACAAGGGACAGGAGGAGAGGGAACGGCCTCAGGCTGTGCCAGGGGAGGTTTGGATTGGAGATTAGGGGGAAATTCTTCATGGAAACAGTTATCCACCTCCCAGTGGTGGAGTCATCCCTGGAAGTGTTCAGAAGTCCTGTGGATGTGGCACTTGGGGACGTGGGTTAGTGGTGACCGTGGTGGTGCTGCTGAGCTCCATGATCTGGGAGGGCTTTTCCAACCTCGGGCACTGTGGCTGTGAGTCAGGGTGGCTCAGGGTGTGTGGGAGCCGTGTTTTCCCTGTTCCCATGGAATGATGGTGGCCCAGGGACACTTTCCTGGCCGGGCTGTGCCCTCTAGTGGCACTGGCAGAGCCCCGAGTGCAGCCTGGACACTCCTGCTGAGGGACATCTCTCCTCGGGGGGTGTTTATCCACCTTTATCCCTTCACTGCTCAGCCCTTCCTGGCAGCACAACAGGACTCTTCCTTGGGAAGAATTAAATCCCATTCCCTTGGGACAGGGAAGGGCAGCCACTTCTCAGATTAGGTGTCAGAGGAGTCATTCCATGACATTGGGGGAATAAATGAAATTTGGCTTTCTGGATCACTTCCATCAGATCAGTTGGTTGAGGAGTGGTGCTCATAAAGCCAAAATCACAGGTTTGAGCCCTGTAGGGGCCATTCACTTAAGAGCTGGATTTGATGATCCTTGTGGGTCCCTTCCAGCTCAGGATATTCTGTGAACTCTGAAATGGGGAAATCAATGATATTTCATCAGTGGAGGTCTCAAACTGTTTAGTTTAATTTATATTCTTCCCTTTCTCCCCTCAGTTCTCTCTGCATCCAGTGACAAAAGGCTCTACATGGGGGAGATCCAGTGAAGCCAGTGGTGGGATCTCTGCCCTCAGGATCCTTGATTTCCAGCAGTGGGATGGACTCTTCCCCCTTGACTCGTGGCACTGGGGAATGTTGCAGCACCTTGGTGTGACAACCCACCCTTTGCAGGTCTTAAAGTCTCACTGGGCAGCTTTTTCCACCTCCTCTTTCTTTGGGGAGGAAGGGAAATTTGGAATTGAAAGTAATTTAGGTTTGACTGTGCCACTGATGCTTTAACCCTCACCCAGATCCCTTGGATTAGGTACCTTTTGTTTGAAGCCCAGACGTGGCCTGGATATTCCCTGTCTGGTCCTTCTTGTGTTTTTTTATACAGTTAAAACTGCAATAAATGGCTTTTTACAGAGCTGGAGGGCTGGGATTTAATGCTCAGCCTGCTTTTCTCTTCTACAACACTAAATTAAGACCTCACCCATATATAGCCCAGGGAAACCAGAGGGGTTAATTATGGAATCATGGAATGGTTTGGATGGGAAGGGACCTTGAAGATTATCCAGTTCCACCCCCTGCCATGGGCAGGGGCACCTTCCACTGTCCCAGGTTGCTCCAACCTGGCCTTGGACACTTCCAGGGATCCAGGGGCAGCCACAGCTTCTCTGGGCACCCTGTGCCAGGGCTTCCCCACCCTCCCAGCCAGGAATTCCTTCCCACTATCCCATCTCTCCCTGCCCTCTGGCACTGGGAAGCCATTCCCCCTTGTCTGTCCCTGGAAAAAGTCCCTCTCAAATCCAGAGAAGATCAGGGTGTATCTGGTCCCAACATCCACCTCCCATCATTGCCCTGACTCCCAATGGGAATGGGAGGTGGGATCTCATGGGAATGACTCCAGCAGCCCTGGATCCCTGTGATTGTCCCTGGATCCCCATGGTTTTCCCTCAGTCCCTGTGGTGTCCCTGGATCCCTGTGATTGTTCCTCAGTCCCTGTGGTGTCCCTGGATCCCTGTGATTGTCCTTCAGTCCCTGTGGTTGTTCCTCGGTCCCTGTGGTGTCCCTGGATCCCTGTGGTGTCCTGGTGTCACTGCCCTTGGTGGGAACCATTGGGAAGTTGCTCCTTAGGCATCAGCAGATCCCAGTGGATCCCAGCTGGGAGCAAACCCTGTCCCTGGAGGGTTGGAGGCACAGGGAGATTTATTTATAACTGCAGAGTATTAACTAACGTGGCCTGGGGCTCAGGGAAAGGGGAGCTGGCACTCCAGCCAGGAATGCTGTGACTCCAGACCCACTGGAGCAGGAGCTCTGCCCCTGCTGAGGGCTGGGGGTCAGGAGGGGCCAGCACAGAGATTTAGGGCTTGGTTATGGCCTGTTGCAGTGCCCAGGGTTTGTGGGTTTGTTGGGATCTGTACCCTTGGGGCTGAGCTGGGATCACCACCCTGTGTTTACTGAGTCCTGCTTGTCTAAAGGAGTAAAAAAAGGGGGGATTTTCCTAATTCCCATCCCAGGAACCAGCAGGGAAGTGAGGGAGGGGTGTCTCTCCCTGCCCAGGGGCCTGGGAGTCCCAAAGCCTGGAGATCCCATGTAAGATTCCCAGCAGCTCCCAGTGGGGGCTGGATGGATTCACATCCCCCTGGGGCAGGGGGCTGTCACCCCCTGTGCCCCCAGACCCCCCTCCATGGCCTGGGCACGGGCAGACATGGAGCCATGACCCACATTGGGGAAATGATCCGGATTAAAGGCAAATCCCCAGGGAGCAGCCGGGTGGATGGAGCCAGGGCAGGCTCTGGGGCTGCTCTGGGGGCACCTCCCTGCCCGTGCCCTGGCACTGCCTGTGCCCCTGAGCACTGGCAAACTCCCCACAGCAGTGAGCACCCAGCACAGGATCCCTGTGCCCTCCCAGTGCTGTGACACAAATCCCTGTTCCCCGGGGAACTTGGGGATGGAATAAACACTGGATCCCAATGGAGGGTGAGGAGGGAGGCAGCTCCGAGGTACTGCCACTAATTACTGACTGCAATTAGGGCTGGAGTGGTGCCCTCCTGGCTGCTTGGGGAAGGTTTGGACCATGTGCTGATGTCCCAGACCCTGGGAGAGCTGGAAGTTGGTTTGGGGAAAGCACCTACCTGGTCCCAGTGGCTGGAACACACCTGGGGGGGGCTGGAACACACCTGGGGGGGCTGGAACACACCTGGAGGGGCTGGAACCCTGTGTGGGGGGCCGGCACCTGCTGTGAGGGGCTGGCACCTGCTGTGAGGGTCTAGAACACACTGGGAGGGGAATGAAACCCACCCAGTGGTGGGACTGGCTTGGGACTGTTTGACACCCACCATGGGGGACCAGGGCACCCCTGGAACACACTGGGGGGGACTGGAACACACTATTCCCCCCCCATTTCCAGCTGCACCCCAGGGGGGCACAGGCCCCTCTTGGCTCCCACGCCGTGCCAGCCCTGGGCCATGGCAGCAGCAGAGCGTTACAGGCTTCATCTGAGCACAGAGAAAATCGTTCCCTTAAACAGGTTTATTGCTCCAAGGGAGGTATTTGCTTGAGAGGTTTCCACTGGAAATTAAACCTTTCCCGGGATCCGGGTGAACAGCCCCTGTTCCAGAGAGCTGAGCTGGCTGCAAGGGCTTCTGGCTGCTTCCCAAACTTCAGAGGGCACTGGGAGCTGGCAGTGACTCCAACATGGCCCCGTGGGGCTGTGCCCATCCCAATCCCAGTCCCTGACCCTTTGGCAATGCCAGCATCCACAAGGAATCCCAGATGGAAAAGGCAGCAGTGCCCAGAGCCCCTGGGCACAGTGGGATGGATCCAGCACTGGGTGCTGGTCACCCCATCCTGGCATCAGTGGGGACATCCTAAAGCTCATCTCGCCCTGCCACCCCTCCCCAGTCTCCCTGTCCTTCCACCAGCATTTTCCCACTTTTTCCCACTTCCTCCACCTTTTCCCAGTGCTGCTCTAAGGCACCTCATGAATTTGGAGGGTTACAAGAAGCGGGTGATAATTTCTGAAAGAATGGAAAACAATTATTTGCTCTGTTGGGGAATAGATGATATTTAGTCTCCATTTAATGGAAAACTAATTAAATTACATGAGCAAGTGAATAGGAATTTTTTGTTAATTATGAATTTTGCAAGCTACAAAGGCAAAATGATGATGGATCCTGTGATGTGCTGATCCCCTCACCAGCACAGAGATAAGATGACAGCAGAGAAGGAACGGTGTGAATGCATTTTAATTTCTCCATCGATTCACTCCCAGCCAACTGAACCTGATCCATTAACAGGGATTCATGGAGCTGACATTGACTGGCAGCTGGTGCCTAATTATGTTAAAATCAGGGAAAGGTTGGTTAAATAAACATGGGGTTTCTTCCTGCAGTGCCTGGGGGAGTCCTGGGATCACAGGATCACACGATGGTGGGGTTGGAAGGGACCTTAAAGCTCATCTCATCCACCCCCTGCCCTGGGCAGGGACACCTTCCCCCAGCCCAGCTTGCTCCAGCCTGGCCTTGGACACTTCCAGGGGGTTCAGTTCCAGGTCCCTTGGGTTTGGTTTGTCCTGTCGTGGCCCTGCCCCACCCCTGGGTGCAGGGTGTCCTGTGTGGGTGACACGGGGTGGCCCTCGGGGTCTGTGTCCCTGGGCTTTGGGGCTGTTCCCAGGAAAAGCAAGCAGGGATCAGGCTCAAGGCCAGGGGTGCAGGTGGTGGGTGAGGGGTGGTGTCCAGCACCCCCACCCATGCCCAGGTTTGGGGTCCCCATCACAGAGAGTGTCCCTGACCCCGGGGATGGAGCATCCCTGATCCCAGGACCGGGACATCCCTGGACCTGAGGATGGAGCATCCTTGACCCCAGTTCCAGGGCACCTGGAGCACCTGACCCCAGGAATTGGAACATTCCTGACCCCAAGATGGAGCATCCCTTACCCCAGAGCCAGAACATCCTTTACCTCGGGGGTGGGGCATTCCTGACCCCAGTTCCATGTGTTTGTGACCCCAGGGATGGAGCATTCCTGACCCCAGTTCCATGATGTTTGTGACCCAGGGATGGGGCATTCCTGATCCCAGTTCCAGGGTGTTTGTGACCCAAGGATGGGACATTCCTGACCCCAGTTCCATGTTTTTGTGACCCCAGGGATGGAGCATTCCTGATCCCAGTTCCAGGGTGTTTGTGACCCAGGGATGGGGCATTCCTGACCCCAGTTCCATGATGTTTGTGACCCCAGGGATGGGGCATTCCTAACCCCAAGCTGGGCTGATCCTGACCCCAGGACTAGAACATCCCTGGACCCAGACCCAGAGCACCCCAGGGACATCCTGGGACTGGAGAGTCCCTGTCCTGGGGCTGCTCCATCCCATCCCATCCCATCCCATCCCATCCCATCCCATCCCATCCCAGAGCAGCCATGTCCATCCCCACCACCTGCCCCACCACAAGGAGCAGGGCTGACCCTCAGGACTCATTAATTAGGGACTAATTAGCATGAACCCCAGAGCCTCCCTGGAGCTCCAGAGGTGTGTGTGTGTGTCCTGGCTCTCCATCCCAAATCCAGCCTCTGGAGGGATTTAACCTGCTCTGAGCACAAACCTCATTTCTGCCCCCCCCATTAAGGGAAATTACCCAACTGACTTAATTACCCTTGGCCTGAGTCAGTGATTTGCACATATTTACCCCCCACACTGGAATAAATATCCATTCCCAGGGATAGATGGGGACCCTTGGATGATTTCTTTCCCAATAAACATTCCAGAAATCCTTATTTTGCTTTGTGGTGGTGACTTAGTGCCATTAATTAGTGCCTGAGTGGGTGAACAACCATCTCCAGCCCCTTGACTTGGCCTCCAGAGCATCTCCTGTGGCCTCTCCCAGGGACATCCCTGAGCATGGATTGGGTACAAATTTGACCCCTGAATTCCCATTCTGTGTCAGCACCAAGCCTGGACAACTGATCAGCCTGACAGAAGGAAAATAATCAACCCCGAGAGCCAGGAGGAAAAGAAGGGGAGAAAATCCCACTCCTACACCAGGGCTTGGGGCTGCCAATCTGGGGGGTCCCCCAGGGCTTTTTTATTAACCCAAAACCTCATTTTTAACCCTAATTTTACCATTTTTAAGGCAGCAAACATCATCCCCAGCCCACAGCTTTGTTCCTCCTTCCCCCCACCCCCCAAATACCTCCTTGCTGGCTGTGTTGGGAGTGCTGCTCAGGCTCTTCCTGGGAGCCAGGGGCTGGTTTTTGGCTCCATTTGGAATTCCCGAACAATTCCAGTGATGGATACACGTGCCTGGAGTCCCAGTGCCCTGAAAGGGCCCAGCTCCCTGTGCCACATCCCTGCCTTTAGCTGAGGAAGGGGAGCAAAAGCTGCAAGTGGTGAGATTTCTTTAATCTCCAGATTTATTTTCCTTTTAGGGAAAAAAAATAAAATAATAACACAAATCGAAACAACAACCCGTGTGTTAGTTTTCTTGAACCAAAAATAGACTTTTTGGGGTAAAAATACGGGTTTAGTGATAAAAAGCTACTTCCATGTGTTCTGTTCATACCCCTGGCAGGGAGATCTCTCTCTGGCATAAGGATCCAGGTGGGTTTTTTAAACAGAACACCCTATTTTGGTGGAAGGAGAGGATGTTTTTGTACCTGGAGGGAGGACCCCCCTGCCCTGGGGATGGATCCAGGGCTGCTGCTGATCCTGGGGCTGGTTTTTGACCTCTGTGGTGGCCGGGGGGGACAGGGGACATCTCCTGAAAGCTGGAGGAGGGGGTGGGAGGTGGTCTGAAGTGGCAAAGGACAAAATGTTGGGCTCATTTCCCACCCTCTCACAGATGAAATTATCTCCTCACCTCCCAGGGAAGCGCTGGGATGTGCTTTATTGACCCTTTTTTTTAATTTTTTAAAATTGATTCCTTGCAAAAGTCCACCTGGTTGAGAGCCAGAAGGGATCTCAGCACCATCAAAGGGGGTTTCATGGTTTTCCATGAGGACATTTTGCCTTTCTCTGGTGTTTTTTTGGAGCTGAAGGAAGGGCTGGGTGGGTTTGCCCGGCCATGGCCAAGGAGATGCTCTGGGGTGGTTGGGTCTGTGTCTTGTTTTGATCTGTGGGGTGAAACCAATCCCTCTGCTCCAGGATTGTGCTGGAATCCCAGAAGGGCCCACGAGCTCAATCCTGGAGGGGGGTCTGTACCTGGGTAACCCTCAGGAGCCTGGGACACCTCTCCCCATGGGATGAGGGGGATGGGACCTCTCTCAGGTGAAGGCCTGGAGATGGTGGAAGCAGGAGGACTGAGGGGAGTGGATCAAGCCCACAATGGGGATGTTCCAGGTGGGCCAGATCCACAGGTGGGATCCTTGGCAGCCTCCACAGTGAGGTGTGGGAATACACAGGGCGGGTGGAGGTCACTGAACTGGACCAGTGTGGAGAAAACACAGGTTTTCCTGCTTCAAACACCCAGTTTGGGTCCAGCTCCTGCTGCCAGGACTCCAGTTCAGAGCATCCCCAGGGGATTTTGGAATGGGTTTTGAACCCACAGAAGCCCCATCCTACAGCCACATGTGAGCCGCCTAAAATGCTCCTGGGAGCATAGAACAGCCAGGAGGGAGAGGAATCCCCACCACGGAGGGTGAAGGAGAAGCTCCAGGTGTGGTGGGTGCTGCAGGCTGGTCCCAGCAGTGGGATGTGTGGGCTGGCTGGGCCCTGGAAAGCTCAGATAGGCTTGGACCACACACACAAATGCATCTGTGCAGCTGCAGCCCTCAGATCCCTTGCTGTGACACCTAAGGCTGTGTGGGACTGCTTTAGGAGATGCTTCCTTATAAACATCAGAGCAGATTAAGAATTTGCAGAAATGAAAAGCAGCAAACTGTTCCCAAGTCCTTCTGCCAGGCAGCATTTCAGCCAGAGGTTCCTAAAGAGCCGGGAAAGCAGCAATCCTGGCGCTCCGCGGTGCCCCCGAAGGTGTGCTGCGAAATCAGAACAAAGGCGAGCGGGTGGGTGACGGTGAGGGGCCGTGTCAGCCCTGTCTGCCCCGACACCGGGGGCTCACAGCCCCCGGCCCCTGCCGCGTGTGCTGCCGAGGGCAGCGGGGCTCTGCGGGGGGACCTGGGGGGTTCGCGGCCATCTGTCCTCCCCGCAAGCCCAGCTGCTGCCCTGCTACGGCCACCCCAGGGGAGGCGGCGGGGTCCCGGTGCCGCAGGGCAGGGGGGATGCGGGGGAACGCAGAGGGGATGCGGGGGGAGCACCTCCCAGCCCTTCGCCAGTGTCTCACCCTACCTACCCCACCTGGCTCCGGAGGGGGGGAGAGGGAAAAAAAAACATAATAAAAATCTACCATCATAAAGACAAACGCTGAGGACAGGGATAAAGATAAGGCTGAGGCTGAGGCCGGGCGGGAGCCGCGGTGCTGCGGAGGGGCCGCTCCGCCCGCGCCCCCGGAGTCCTCCAAGGGCTCGCGGCAGCGCGGCGTGCCCGGCCCC
>VYXB01005774.1:509957-521303 GCA_013397135.1 Pachyramphus minor
GGGATGCTTCCCCAACCCAAAAAAAAAAGAAAACCGCCAAAGAAAAGGAAAAATGCTAATCGAAAAGACGGGAAATGCCACCCTCGTGCCCTGCCCCAGCGCTGGCCGGGGAGATGGATGGGCACCCGCTGCCGGCGCTGTCAGCGCCCGGGGTTGCGTCTCCGGCAGGTGTGAGCTTTGTTCCCAACTGCAATCTCTGCCCTCCGACTTCGCTCCCGCCGCCGCTTTCCCACCCTGCTGGACTCCCAGGGATGTTTCTTGGGGTGCTGCTCCCCAGAATCGGGGCAGGAGGGAAACTTGGAGCCGCCGCCAGCACTTTGGAAACTCTCCCGCTTCCGAGCGGGACCCACCTGCCCGCGGAGGGGGGGGAACACCGGGATGCGGGGGGCGAGGAGAAGGGAAAGGTTTAATTTTAATGGGATTGCCGGTCTTCGTGGTAATTCAGTGCTGCACTTGCCGCCGCCCGTGAATCAATCTTCATCAGGCTCCGCCACAGGAGCGGGCGAAGGGAGCGCGGGGGGGATTCGGGGGGTTCCTGCTCAAACCAGCGCCGACGATGTGGCGATGAATTATCCCGGCGGGGCGGTTCGGCCGTGTACGATCAGCAGCCTCCAAGTTGCCCCCGCGGCCGCGCCGGGGGCTCCTCAGGGCGGAGGAGAACGGGGGAAGGGGGATTGCCCAGACCTGGGGGCTCAGCCCGTGGTGCCCCCGGCATCGGGGGGGTGGGGGGTGGATGGAGGCAGCGATGGAAACGCGTTCGGAGCCGCTCGGGAGGTGACGGTGCCATCCTGCTGACGGGCACTTTCTTCCCGGCGCCGCTCCTGTTCATTCCTCATGCTCGGAAAGGCGGCGAGCGGGGAGGGGTCCCCACGCTTGGGTGGAGAGGGGACACCGGGTGTTTCTGGGGAGCTGAGGAAGCTTTGAGGCCAGTCCTCAGCCCCGGGAGGCTCATCCCCGGGCTCAAGTCCCGCCATTCCCGGTGGGAATGGCCTCCGTGTCCCCAGCTGTCCCCTCCGTTAGCTCTGTAAAGTCTCGCTTTGCGTTTCACTCACCTTCCCCCTCCTTCAGGATAAATCCAGCGGGTGTTTCTCGGCTGTGCAGGAGTTTCCTGGCTTTTGATCACTCTCCTTTTCACAGCTCGGCTCCCAAACATGTTTGTTGGCACTTATTCCCTCAGAGATCCCAGATCCGGGAGATTTAACCCATTTATTTTAGGGCAAGGCTGAATAGTTGCGAGCTCCTGGGCTGGGAGAGCAGCTCCTGCTCACACCCAGAGAAACTTGGTGCTGCTAATTGGGGTCTAATTGTGCCCTCCCCCCTCCCCCCGTGTGTCTCAGTGCTGTTGGCACCCCCAAAGGCTCAGCCCCAAAACTGTCCCTTACCAGTGACCTTCCCACCCCGTGCCCAGCTCATCCCCTCTCATCCTGCAGGATGATCTCCCAAACTCCTTCCTGGCTTTGGAGGCAGCACCTCCCATCCCACCAGGCCCCCCCTGCCAGCACCTCGTGCCCTGCCCAGGCTGAAGGGTCTGGGTGCCCGTGCTGAGCCAGCCCCAGGGTGCTGGAGGTGACACCAAGGTGTCCCTCGGGGTGACCAAGGCCATGGTTCATCCCTGAGGTGGCACAGCCAGTGTGCCCAGACCGGGCAGTGCCAAGGGAACAACGAGGAGCAGAGATGTCCCCTGACCCCATTCCTGCTCCCCTTCCCTGCTTCAGCTGCTCTGTGCCACCCCCAGCGTGGGGATGGCACCATGGGGCTCATGTCCCCCCATCCAGGTGGCCCTGACCCCTGTCCCAGGCCCTTTGTTCCATGGGTGTGGACAACTGTGCCCCCAGTGTGCCCAGCTGTAGGGGCTGGCACTGGACTGGTGTGTGCTGGAGCTGCCTGGGAAGCTGTGCCCAGTCACTGCAGGACCAGCTCAATGCCACTGTTAAACCTCCTTGTCTTGTCAAACCTCCCTGGGCCTCTGTTTCCCCTAAATGAGCAGCGTGGGTGACATTCAGCCCTCCTGGGGCAGTGCCACCACCTCCAGCTGGTCCTCACTGCCCAGGCACCTTCCCACAGTCACCTTCCCAAGGCACCCTGTGTGTCACCATCACCCCAGGGGCACCTCCCACATCCCTGCTGGTTTCCCCAGTATTTGTCCCCTGGTCCCCCCTGGTCACAGGGATGCTCACGGTGGCTCCAGGGCTGCAGGTGCTGGGTGCTGCTGGCACCCACTGGGCACATGGTCCCTGGTCTGGAGGGGCCCTGCACAGCCTTGCCCACTCCACCCCACACCTAAACCAGTTTGGGAAAGTGTTTTTCGGGCCATGACACCACAGGGAGCCGGGGCAGCCATTTTGAAGCATCCAAACCCCCTCCAAGCTCCTTCGCCGCTCTCAGGGCGATGCTGCGAGTGCTGGGTGACTCTGGTCCTGGGGACAAGCAGCACCTGCCAGATTTTACCTCCATTTATGGCTTTTCCCTGGAAAAACCCACTTGCCAGGCACCCACCCCCCCTGGGAGGGGCCAGCAGCAGGTATTCATGATAATGAGGTGGGATGGAATCAAAACCCCTGGGTTTTGCTGCTCTTTCCCATCATCTGCGAGAGCCTGTGGTGCCTGTTGTTGTCAGGAGGATTTACCTTTAATTTCTGTGAAGTGAGGGCTGCTGAGGTGGTTGGATGGCACATGAACCCGAGGTGATACCAGCCTGTCTGGCACTGACAGGGCGGGCACCAGGAGTGGGAGCCTCGAGCCACAACTCGCGTTAACTCTGAATCCCGATGGTGCTGGTTGTAGACTGGGACAGCTGTGGTGCCACAGGAGGTGCTCCAGCCTCAGAGGCTTTTGGGATATTGGGATCTGGGCTGCTGGGAGCTGAGCTGTGGCTGCATGTGTCCAGCTGCTGCCATGTGTCCCTTGGCCATCCCGCTTCTTACTCGAGCTGGCTCCTTCTCCAGCTCCAAGTGGTGACCCCACTGCCTCCCCCCGGGGTGTTGGGGGGTGGGATCCAGCTCAGCCCCAGAGCTGGGTGGGCTCAGGGGCTGCTCAGAGCTCTCACCCCTGGCTGGCACAGCTCGGTGTCACTCCCAGCCAGGGCTTCATTTCCTTCTTTGTTTCTCCCTTCTCCCTCAAAGGGCTGGGGAAGCACAGCTGGGTTGGCACCTCCTGCCCGGCTGAGCCTCTGGGGCTGCTGCTGTGGGGTGCTGTGGGGTGCCATGGGGTGCCACTGCCATCCCTGCTCCCACAGCCTCCCGGGGTTGGGGTGCAGGAGAACAGCTATGGGTCCATCCCACCCCTCTGCCCAGGCCTTGGGGTTCACAGGAGCCTCTGGGATGTGCCCCCCACCTCCGAGCCTGGAGAGGGAGATAAAGGGCTCAGCATAACGAGGGATGGGGGAAGGGAGAGGATGCTCCATCCCCTGCATCCCTCAGCCAGCCGGGTGTGACTCCCCTTCCCCAGCAGGATCCCACTGCACCCTGGGGCTCCATGGCCCTCCCGGCCCCTCCTGTCCCCACCACCCCTCCTGCCCCGATTCCCCTGGTTTTGGCCATCAAGGAGGGCACCGGTGGCAACCACCCACCGGCACCTTTTGTCCTCACAGCGTTCCCATCGTGCCACATCCCGGGATGGCACGAGGGCAGCGGGGCCGGAGCTGCCCCCGCCGCCTTCCCCCTCCCTGGGAAGGGGGGAAAAAGGAGCCCTGGCTGAACTCGGGGATGGAGGTTTTCAATTACACAATTAAATGCACAATTAGGTGTAATTACCAGCGCTCAGAAGGTGCGACTGCTCATAATGGGCTTGTAATCTACTGCCGCCACTGTTTGTACTGCTCGGCTCCCGCTCCCTAATGATTATGGAGAGCTTTCCCATTTGCATGGTTGCCATGGAAATGGGGGGCTGATGGAACCCCTGAGCCCGGGGTGGGACACGATGGGTGCAGCGATGCCAGGGGATGCTCCAGGGATGGGCAGCACGAGGATCCAGGAGCAGCCCCAGGGTGGGAACCGTGTGTTAGGGACAGGAAAAACCCCAACCCACCTTGTCACCTCCGCGGGTGACACCCCAAACCCCTCAGGACGGGGTGGGTGGGCCTGGAGAAGCACCACCCTGGCGAGACCTCCGTGTGGGTGAGCATCCTCTGGCACATCCCCCATCCAGGCAGAGCCAGGGAGGTTTATTGAGGTGTGTTTGGGAAGGCAGAGCCTCCCAGCTCACAATTAAAACCACAATTAAAGTGCCGTACGTCTAAATTTGCAGGACCAGCCAATGTGCCCCCAGGAGGATTAATGAGGCCGCTTGAAGAGCTCCCTAAATCATTCATGCCAGTTTGTAACAGAGCTGGGAGAGAGGGGGACTAGAAAATAAATGTCTTGCAACGCTGGGTTGTAGAGAAAATAAAGAGGATGAGCCTGAAAACAGCCTGGCCTGACACTGGAGCTGTGAGAGCCCGGGAAGGAAAGGTTGATGTGATCAGCAAAGCCTGAAGCAGGTTGGCTGATGGATATCTGGGAAAATGAGTCTTGTCCAAGCCAAACCTGGGTCTTGCTCCTTCTGGAGCTCCCAGGTTTGGCTGCTGGAAGGGGCTGAGCTGTCCTGGCAGTGTTTGAGGCCGATAAGCAATTTGATTTAATCCCAGGTGGTTTCTGTTAGGAGAAGAATTAGCTCTATAAAAAATCAATGCTGCTCTTTTCAGGAATAGACAGAAAGGAGAAAAGGAATCAAATCATGGATGGAGACAATGTGTGGGATGTTGGGGGGGTGCTGAGCAGTGCCTGGCACAGGGGAGTCAGGGACAGGACCCCTGGAACTGCAGCCCTGCCAGCCTGTGGGGCAGCTGGGCTGTTGATTCCAACATCCATTGCCAAGCCATTGGGAGAGGACTGGGAAGAGGAATCTGAAGTTGGAAGATGTGGAAAAACAGCCTCTTGAGAAGCTCAATCTCTGTGGCTGATCTGAGGGAAGATCATGGAATGGTTTGGGTTGGGAGGGACCTTAAAGCCCCTCCAGTGCCACCCCTGCCACGGGCAGGGACACCTTCCACCAGCCCAGGGTGCTCCAGCCTGGCCTTGGACACTTCCAGGGATCCAGGGGCAGCCACAGCTTCTCTGCCCAACCTGTGCCAGGGCCTCCCCACCCTCCCAGGGGAGGATTTCTTCCCGATATCCAACCTAAATCTCTCCTTTTTTAGTTTAAAACCACCCCGCTTGAAGACCTGGATGTGGAAGAGATTCCTGGCACCAACAATCCTTAATTCAGGAGAAATAAGGCAAAAAGAGTAGTTTTGGGGGAGAAAAGCGGCTTTTATCCCTAAAGGTGATAAACCACAGCCAGCAATGGCCTCTGGGTGTGATGGCCTTTCCCTGCTACCTTTGGCCAGCACTTGCCCTGGGCTCAATGTCACAGTGAGACCCAGGGGACAGCAGGGACATCCCCACATGGTGCCAGTGGCAGAGTCTGGGAGGAGCCCTGGGTTGTGTGTCCCAGTGAACTGGTTGGTTTTGCAGGTGGATCAATGGCCAAGCTCCTCTTGGTGTTCTCTGTTCACAGGCTCAGAGCCCCAGGGTTGCTCTCCCTGCCCGGGGTCACCGACGGCTCCCACCACTTCTCCATCTGCAGTGGAGCTCTTGGTTCCTCCCTGCACAGTTACTCCAGAGAGGAATCACAGGGAGAGCCTGGAGGGGCTGAATAACTGAGCAGGGAGAGAGATTTGGGCTCAACCAGTTCAAAACCTGTCACGGAGAAACTCAATTCCTGATGGGATGGATCCCACAGCCCTCTCTGGGTGCTGCCAGCCCTGCACCCGCCCTGCTGCACCCACAGGGGAGGGTTGTGGCTGTTGGGAGGGTGCTGGGAATGGACACCAGGATACCACGTGCTCCCAGCCTTGTGCTGATGCTCCAGGGCTGGGAAAGGGGTTTTTATCCCTTTATATCCCACAGTGCTGGAACATCAGCCCTGAGAACGGGGTCCTGCTGGCATCACCTCCCTCCTCAGGGCTGGGGAGCCCTTGGGGTGCTCCAGCCACTACTTGGGGATGGAATATCCTTCTGGAAAGGGGAGAAAATGAGCAGGAACCCACAGCAGGGGTGGAAGACCCACAAATCCCTCATGTCCCGGGTGTCCCAACAGCACCGGCCACGAGATGCAGGTTATGGTGTATCCATGGATGAGCTGAACACGGGTGAGTGGGCAGCTTCCAAGCCCTCATCCCAGCCCTCCAGGCTTTATCCCCATCCCTCATCCTCCCTCTGGGATGCTCTGGGATGTCCTTGCCCCCATCCCAGCAAGGAGCTGGGGGCAGCTTGGCTGGAAAGCGACGGAATGCTGCGGGTTGAATGGGGTGAAAACACCCTTCCCAAATTCCCAGGGGATACCTGGAGCAGCAGAGGGGTCAGGAAGGCCCCCTTGGCATTGGGTTTTTTTCCTTTCCCTCCATTTGAAAGCAGCTCTTTATTTCAGTTTTCAAAGTTCGTTGGTAACGGGCTTGGGAAACTTGAAAGGCAGAGCTGGCAGAGAGGGCCCAGCCGTGTCTAAACAGGACATTAAACCCCCAGTGGTTTAGTAATAAGATTAATAACAGCTCCCATGTGCTGGGCTGGAGAATTTCACCCCCCTTGGGGTTTCTCTCTGCAGCAGAAGGAGATTTCGGGGAGAAAAAAGGAGTTGCCCAAGTGCTGCTTTGTCTCTGCCTCCCAGATGGGAGCAGAGGGGCTGGATGTGCCCCCAGGTGGGAGCAGAGGGGCTGGATGTGTCCCCCCAGCCATCTCCCATCCCCATGGGGTCCCACAGGACCATGTTTTGCCTTATTATTTAATAGGGATCTTTCCAGCTGCTTGTCCCTGGCAGGAGGTGCCAGCAGGAACCTCTGTGGGGTGATGGGGTGATGGTTTTCTCCCTTCCCCATCAGGCAGCTGGGAGTCCACAGGGAGTCTGGGGGCTTGGGATGAGTGTTTAGGGGCTCAGCATGTCCCTGGTAGTGCTGGGGGTGATGCCTTAAAAGCCAGAAAATAGATAATACAGCTTTTAAGGCATCAGGAGGTTTAGGAGCTGGGAAGGGGGGGATGCAGGAGGGCTGGAGTTGGGGAGCACATCCCAAACCCAGTGAGCAAACACGAGTGTCTGGGTGTCCCCAGAGCCAGTGAGACCCCCCAGCTGAGCTGAGGGGGGTCAGCAGGACGTGGTGGGGTGGGAATCACAGCCCTTTGTGCAGGGTGTGCAGGTGGGACCCCACACACGAGCAGTGCCACGACCTGGGGTGGGTGGTGAGGGAGGGGCTGCTGAGGGTCCTCAGCCACCCCAGGCTGGTGGTGACAGTGGCCCTGCAAAGCCACTGTGTCCATCCCCTCCTCCTCCTCCTCCCTGCCCAGCTGGACACGGTCACTGAGCCTGGCCCGGGGTCCCAGCTCTGCTGCACACACTGGGCACAGCCAAGGCTGCCCTGCTGCTTGGCTCTGGGGCTAATTACCTTGATTAGGGCTAATTAGTGCTCTGGGTCACTCTGGTCTCTTCCCATGGCCAGACTGATGGTGAGGCCCTTTCCCACCATAGCTGTGTGTCCTGGGAACACTGGGAATGTGGCACTGGGGATGGAGAGGAGCTGGAGCAGAGAGGTTTTGATTCCCCTGGTCTCTTGGTGGGGAAGAGAAGTCTGGAGCCTCTGGTGGGTGGGATTTGGGGAACCAAAGGGCTGGGAATGGCCTGGTTCTGTCCCAGCCTGGGGCTCAGGGGTGGCAGGGAGCCTTGGGGATGTCCCTGGAATGGGGGGTCTCTCCTCTGGGCACCCCTGTGCCACCCCACGGGGACACCCAGGGACAGAGCTCAGGGTGGGAGCAGAGGGTGGGAGAGTGCCATGCTCCAGCTGGAGTGGAGGTTGCTTGGGATGATCCTGGAGGATGCTTGGGATGATCCTGGAGGATGCTTGGGATGATCCTGGAGGATGCTCGTGGAGTGGAGGGTGCTCTGGGTGAGTAGGGAGGATGGTTGGGCTGGGAACAGAGGTGAGAGTGGAGGATGCTCAGGGTCAGAGAGAAGGGTGCTCTGGGTGAGCAGGGAGGATGCCTGGAGTGGGAGTGGAGGATGCCTGGGATGCTGGGGTTAATGAGAGCCCCTGGGAAAACCTGTCTGTGCTCCAGTTCTGTGCAGGATTAATGGTGGGCCTCAGTCAGAGCCTGGGAATGTCACACTGAGAGTCCTTGTCCCGTCCCCTGGGCTCTCTCCCGTCACATCCCCCTCCTCCTGAACCCCTGGGTCCCAGGAGCAGGGGGAGGCTGGGCAGTGAGGTGATGGCCATGGCTGTGGGGTCCAGCTGTGCTCCCACTGCCTTGAGCCGTGTCCCCCAGCCCTGGGAAGGGACTCAGGACTCTCCCTGTGGATGCAGCAGCTGGGCCCGGGGCCAGCAGCTTTGCACAAACCCTTTGCAGGCTCAGATTTGTGTTTTCTCTCCTTTTCCCTCCCCTGTTTTGGCTCAGGAACTGGCCCTGTCTCCCTTACCCGCCCCAGGGACATCATCTCCATCTGTGCCTGTGGGACCCCTCAGCTCCTGTGCCCTCCTGTCCCCTCCTCTGCTGCCACTTCCAGCCCCTCACTGTCCCTTTGCCAGTTCCCCTCCCAGTTCCCCTCCCAATTCCCCTCAGCAGCTGCCAGGAATCTCAGTGGAAACCATCCTTCCCTGGCCCCTCTCTGGAGCATCTGGTGCTGTTTTCCCTCAGCTCGGGGAGGGGGGGTCACAGCAAGAGCCCTGTGATGGGCACGGGGCTGGCACCGAGTGCCCAGGGCCGTGTGGGGACCCCTGGTGTGGTCACGGGGCAGTTTGGGGGCTCTGAGGGTGCCCCTTTGCTCCCAAGGGCTGGGGGGGCACGTGTGTGACAGTGGTGGCATCCCCCTGGCACTGCAGAGTGGCCACAGGGTGGGCTGTGGGCAGCCCTGTGTGGGGGCACCAAGGCCACGCTCTTCAGGGACACCCTGGGGATGATGTTTTGTGGCTGGGAGCAGGGAGTGGGAATGGGAATGGGAATGGGAATGGGAATGGCCTGGCTCTGCCCCAGCCTGGGGCTCGGGGGTGGCAGGGGATGTCCCTGGAATGGTGCCTCTCTCCTCTGGGTACCCCTGTGCCATCCCATGGGGGCACCCAGGGACAGAGCTCCGGCTGGGAAATGTCCCTGGGAAGAGGAGGAGGCTCAGGGTGGGAGCAGAGGGTGCTTGGGGTGGAAGTGGGAGATGCTCCAGGCGGAGTGGTGGATGTTGGGTCATCCTGGAGGATGCCCAGAGGGAATCAGGGGTGCCTGGGGTGACCCTGGAGGGTGCTCAGGGAGTGGAGCTCAGGATTGGGGTCCCTGTGCCTCCAACCCCTCAGGCTCTGCCCTGGGCGTGGTCACATCCCCTCACACTCTGCTCCAAGGACATCCCCCCTTTTCCCCTGGGAGGGACAGGGAGCAGAGTCTGGAGGGATGGGAATTATCACAGGATCAGAGCTGAGACTTGTTTTATTCCCTCCTGGGAATTCACGTCGTGTCTGGGACTCGGTGGCTCCGAGGATTCCATGTGGCAGCAGCAGCAGCCCAGTGCTGTTGTGACCCACTCCATGAACACCAACTGATCAATATGAGCTTTATTTCTATATTTTTACTCTTTCCCCACCCTCAAAGCTCAGCAGTTGTGGGTGAGGGCCTGTGGAGGGGGCAGGACCCCCAGCCCCTTTCATTGTGGGGCTGAGGACATCCCTGTCCCATCCCTGTCCCATCCCTGTCCCATTTCCATGATCACCAACCCTGGCTGGGCTGCATCCCAGTGGGATTTCAGCCAGGAATGTTGCTCCCTAAGCCCCCCCTGGGTCTGATCCTGGGTGCTGGCAGTGCTGAGGACAGCTGGAAAACTTGGGCTGTCTGCCTGGGGCTCTGGTGGGTGTCAGGGGGTGTATTTAGGGACACCCTCAGGCATTTTGGGGTGGCTTACACCCCGTGGGGTGCAGGTTCACCCTGTCACCCCATGAGTGCTGTCACCACACCATCCAGGAGGTGGGTGCACCCCAGGAGGGGTCAGGATTTCCACCCCAGAATTTGGGGCAGCACCCATGGCCTGGACACAGGACTGGTGCCCCCACCACCCTTTGGGGCTCTGGGTCTCTCTCTCTGCCCCATCCTCTCCTCCATGGGGGCAATGCTGACCCCACTAACGACCCTGACCCCGTTAAGGACCCCGTCCCCTGACTCTCAGCAGCCCCAGGCCCTCATTATTTTTAATGCAGCCCCCCAGGAAGGAGCAGAGTGGTGTCTGGGTCGGGGTCCCGTGGGGAGGTGGCACTTCCCAGACAAAGCAAACCCAGCCCTAACAAAGGGCCTTGAATTATACATGGGGAGTGGGCTCAGCAATTAGTGCTGCCCTCGTTAGCAGGGTCCCTGCAGGGTTGGTGTCCCCCACTCTGCACAGGAGGGGAGGGAGCAGGGGGTCACGGGGACAACCCCACAGCCCCATTTCCCATGGTTTGGGGCCCACAGGGGACCCCAGAGGGTGGTGGGAGCATCATTCCTGTGCCCACGTCGTGTCCACCCCAGGAGACCCCCAGAGCTGTGTCCGTGGGTGCTGCTGGGTTGGGTTTTCCCCAAATATTTTGATGTGGAAATCCTCATCCCTCCCGTGGGTGCATCCACAGGGGGGGATGGCACGGGGCAGCTGGTAAAGCCATCCCAGGTGGTTTAAATGGAAAAAGTGGAAAAAACCAGTTTTTTCAGGGAAAATCCCATGTGGTTATGGTGGGAAAAAAAACAGGTTTTGGGGTAAAAAATCCCAGTTTCCTTGTAATGGGGCTGGCCCTGATGGCACTGGGATGGGCCCTCATCCCTGCTGGATTAGGGGGACTGTGCCAGGAGGGCCTTGCTGCAGGATTTGGGAGGTTTGGGGAGCTCAGCTGTGACATTGTCACTGTCACAACATCCCAGGGTCACATTGTTAAAGGACCCTGGGGATGGATCCAACCCCACACAGCAAAGGGGCTGCTAAACCCCAGCCCCAAAAACCCCTCCTGGAGGCAGAGGGGATACAAGGAGGATGGAGCAATTAATGGAAGCAATTTTTATGGCTGTTTAAGGAGCCTCTAACGAGCTGCTGCCCCCGGCAGCTGCTGATCCCTGCGGCTCAGAACCCACCGGGGGCCACGGCACTCACGGGAAAGGGATCAACGGGAAAGGGAGTGGGGGGATCAACACAGGGATCAGTGGGATCAACACAGAGGGATCAGTGGGATCAACACAGAGGGATCACTGGGATGAACAGCAGAGAGATCACTGGGATCAACACAGAGGGATCACTGGGATCAACATAGAGGGATCACTGGGATCAACACAGGGATCACTGGGATCAACA
>VYXB01005776.1:338-109961 GCA_013397135.1 Pachyramphus minor
GGCCGCTGCCATGGCAACGGGGGCGGGGGCGGGCCGCAGGGCCGGGCCCGTCTCCCGCCCTCCGAGTGCTGTGTTCCTCTCCGGTGTCGGCCAGCCCGGCACCCTGTGGCCTCTGTTCGCGCTCCCTGTCCGCCTTTCCCCCTCCGTGCCGCCATGCCGGGCCCACCCTGCGGGCCCCTGCTCGACTACNAGGGGTCCCCGCCCCTGCCCTCGGGTGTGGCCGGGGGTTCCTGCTGGGTTAGGGGTCCCCGCCCCTGCCCTCGGGGGTCGGCCGGGGGTCCCTCACTTCCCCTCCTCCGCAGGTGGGTGATGCTGCTGCGGAAGGGGTACCAGGAGCGCGACGTGGCCCCGCGTGTCGCCGTGGTCACCAAGGTGAAGGGGGCGGCTCCCGCCGGGGCCGCGGGCCGGCGGCTCTGGGACGCGGCGGATCTCACCTGGCCCCCGCAGGTACGGCCCGGCCTCGGGCGGGGGCAGGGGGGGCACACAGGAGGTCAGTCCCCTTGGCAAGATAACGCCGCTGGTACCATTGGCCTCCCAAAGCCCAAACATGGCCATTACTGCCTGTTTCCCGCGGTGACAGTGTCAGAGGGTATCCCCTGGACCCACCCTGGGGTCACCCTTCACTGATGGTGCCTTCTTGCTTCCCAGGGAGAAAATGTGCTTTTTCTGGTGACCAATTTCATTGCCACAGTCCAGCAGGCCCAGGGCACCTGTCCCGAGGTGAGTGCGCAGGGCTGCCCCAGCCCAGCCCCCAGGGGGTGGTGGATGGAGCCATCCATCCTGCTCCTCTGGACCCAGAGGAAGACCAGATAAAAGGGAAAAATGGATTTGCATTCCCAACAAACCCGATTCCCCTCATTTTCACTGCTCCATACCTCTTCCATGCTCACCTGCACTTGCACTGTCATGCCTGCATGAGCCAAGGTGTGTATCCATGTGCTCTGGCCAGAACTGCTTGTGGTGACCAGAACAAGGGACACTTGGGGCCTCACCAGCTCTGGGCTCCTTGGGTGGTGGCACTGTATGACCATTCCAGGCTTTCTGCTGCCTTCGGACAAGGCTTTGACACAGTCCTGTGTCATGTTTCCTTGATAATTCCTTGCTGCAGGACTAATGTTCATCTTAACATCCTGTTTTTAGGAGGAACAAAACACAAGGTCTAGGTGGCTTCGCAGCCAGCCAACACTGAGTGGTATATCTTCTCTGTGAGAAATCTTCCCTTTAAGACCCGGGTCAGGCCAGCTTCCTCCACTGAGCTCTCCCAGGCTGAACCTGGCTTGGTAGATGGGAGCAAATGTCCTTTAAGCTGAGCCACTGCTGGCACCTTGTGCCTGAGCCAAGCACTGACTGTCCCAATTGCCCCTTCAGCTCCTACTGTGGCCAGATGCCGTGGGAGAGGAGGAGCAGGCCTGGTTTTGGGTCAGGGAAAATGGCACTAATCATCCATCTTTAAAATGCTGATAGCTCCTAAAGTCCTGATGGGGAGGAAGACAAGGGCTGTAGGGCATTTCAGGGCTCTCGCAGGCAGCCACAGGCATCTCTGCGTGGTGGTTTTGCAGTGTGCAAGCCAAGGACACAGACAGCAGAGGATTTCATCCTGTTCCAATGCTGCGGGATGTGTGGGTGCCTGTCCCAGCCTGCATCACATGCTGATCTCCTCAGTTCCTGGCTTTGGGGCTGTAGGTAACATTTGTATTTGGAAAGCTTTTAAGATTTAGCAGTGATAGCTTTTGGCTTTGCAGGAAGTTAGAGCAGTCTGAATATTCTCTGACTGTTCTCGATAACCAAAGTCTTTGGTGCTGGCAGCCCCATGTGCCTGGGGCCAGAAGCAGCACCAAACACAAGCCGAGCTGTTTTAGCAGCTGTACATGCAATTACTCCTTGCATCCTTTTATCCCTCTATTTTCCAACGTTTGTTCCTTTTCAGACCACCTAGTTACCTCCTTTCCATGCCTTCTTTTCCTTCCCTAAACAACCCATCCCCTATACACCCTGTGCAATACCCAAATGTTCTCTTGCATCCCATAATGACTCCATACCCCTAGGCGGTGACTCTCCACCCAACCCAAAAGTGCTGCTCCTCCCCACTCATGTTGGTGGGTTTCACACCTAAACAAGAGACTGAGGCTGTCCTGTGGCAGCCCTGGACAGAGTCCACTTCTTCTGACTCCATAACTGGAGGTGTTCTGCCTGTGTTTGAGCCTCTGTGCCCCCTGGGTCTTGGGGAGGTGGGTTTCTGATGGGTTAGTGACTCCTGCCATGGCCTGGGGTAGCTGGAGAAGGTGTTACTGGTGTTATCATCTCTCTATGTTTGAATAAGAGTTTTTTACTGCTCCTGGGAACCAGGTGGGTCCAAAGTGAGGATGAAGCTTTCCCTGTCTCTTGTAAAACTTGTATTATGCTGGATTTAGGGTCTACTAAGCTCAGCCCCAGGGGATTTGTCATGTTCTTTACAAGGTGCTTAATGGGCTCAGTCATTAAGGCCCTCCTGAACCACACTGTGCTGGTTCCCAGTTGCAGCTGAAAGGTCTGAGTTAGCTCTGGAGGTTTCATCTGCCTCTGAGGAGCAGGAGGCACATGTTCCCAAGAGCATGGAGACAGGCAGGAAGGATTGTCCCTCAGACATGCCTCTCTCCTTGCTGGCTGGAGACTGTTCAGGGTCTGGACATGGTGAATGTTCTTCTCTAACTGTTTGGGAAGTGCGTGGAGAAACAGGAGCAGCAGCACAGCGAATGGGGGTGAGTGACAACGTGGCCTCCAGTGGCTGCACAGCACAGTGACAGCACTTGTCTCTTGTCCTTCCCAGAGCCCCTCTGTCCTTGACGCGATGTGCACAGAAGATGCAGATTGTTCCATGGGAAACCCTGTGATTCATGGCAATGGTACTGGGAGTTTTGCTGAATAAACATAAAATCCTAGAATGGTTTGGGTTGAAAGGGACACTCATCCACTTCCCTGCCATGGCAGGGACACCTTCCACTAGCCCAGGTTGCTCCAAGCTCCATCCAACCTGACCTTAGACACTTCCAGGAATGGGGCAGCCACGACTGTTCTGGCCAATCTGTGCCAGGGCCTCACCACCCTCACAGGGGTGAATATTCCATCTAACCCTGTCCTGGCTGTGGGAAGCCATTCCCCCTTGTCCTGTCATTCCAGACTGTTGTCCCAAGTCCCTCTCCAGCTCTCCTGGAGCCCCTTTAGGCACTGGAAGGGGCTCTAAGGTCTCCCTGGAGCTTCTCTTCTCCAGGCTGATGAACCCCAACTCTCTCAGCCTGTCTTACATTCTCTCATTTTTAGGGATAAAAACTGGGAAATGTGTGATGTTCAATGCCACCTGTTCCACCTGTGAGATCTATGGCTGGTGTCCTGTGGAGAATAGTACCCTGCCCAGGTAAACACAGATGATGGGACAACAGGTATTGGGAGCTTTGGTTTCTTCCCTCTGTGTAACCTAACCCTGACACTTGCCCAAGGGCAGATGTGTTCAGGGAGACCTTTGACATCAGACTCCCAGTCAGTTAAGGTCAGAGATCTTTATGCAAGAGCATTTCTTGCACCTGTCCATTGTGGCCAAAATTTTGCGGTTGCAGACAAGATTGTGGAGCTTGGGCAGTGGGGTTGTGCCTTCTCCACTGTGCAAGACTTGAGTTCATTGGTGGTTTTCTTCCAGGAAACCTCTTCTGGCTGAGGCGGAGAATTTCACTCTCTTTATAAAAAACACTGTCCACTTCACCAAATTTAACTTCTCCAAGTAAGTACAGTGCTTTCCAGCCAGCCTGAGCCTGGTCCAGCCTCAGCACTGGGACTGTCTGTCATGTGGCTGAGCACCAGAGGCCACATGAAGCCATGTGCTACTCAGGACAGGTGGTGCTGGGCAGTTACAGGCAGGATGGATGTTCAGGTGAACACCCTGTGTGTGCAGCTGTAAAAGCGATGGGATGGGGACACCTCAGAGAGAGGGACTGATCATGCCCACGCAGAGCACTGCAGAGAGCTGGACTAGGCCATCCAGGGAGTGAGACTAATATTTTTGCCTTTTAGTCCTTGCAAAGTGGTTTCACAGGAGCCAGGTAAAGGGCTGCATTGGCCTCGCAGCCCTAGACATGCTGACTGTGCTGCCTTACCCTGGCAGAAGATGCAATGTGGGGCAGCTGAACTGTCCCTGCTGTCACCCCTGGAGCACTGAGTTGAGCTGGGTGGGAGCTGGGTGCTGAGGGAGAAAGAAGAAACACGGGGAGGTAGAGGGGAAGGCAATGGCAGATACTGTAAAGTATGATAACTCTGTGTGATTCCTCTAAGATGGTTTTACTCCACCCTCTCTCTATCTGAGGCTTTAGGTGAGGCAATGACTTTCCCCCCAGTGAGAGAACTGGGGGGCCCCTCCAGAAGGAGGGTCCCCTCTTCAGTTCCAATAGACAGGCTCCATGACCTCCCACGCTCTGTCCCCCTGCCCCTGCTGTCTCAGGTGCAACACTTTACAAACCAGTGACCTCAGCTATTTCAAGAGCTGCACATACGATCCAGTCTTCAACCCCTCCTGTCCTGTGTTCCGTGTACGTAACATGGTGGAGGCAGCTGGAGAGAACTTCAGAGACCTTGCACTGCTGGTACTTGGTTTTTATAAATGTATGGAAGATGACTCAAAATTCCCCAAGGATGTGAGCAAGAGGCAGAGGGTGGGACTGACCCTGAAATGCTAAGGGAATGTATGATCTAGGAATGTCTGAACAGTAAAGAACTCAGCCAGTTTCTGATCCCGTGCTTCTCCTGGACTAAAAATGTGTTTTGCAGGGGGGGAGCATTGGAGTTCTCATCAAGTGGGACTGCGACCTAGACCACCCCGCTGCCCAGTGCCAGCCACGGTATTTCTTCAACCTCCAGGACACGAGGTACAATTTCAGGTGAGGATGCTGGGGCAGTTGCCACATGGGGCTGTGGGATGAGCACACTGCAGTCATTTGAGATCTCAGTTCTGATGGGTACTCTGAAAGGACCAGCAGGGGCACAAAGTTTGCAGGTGTCATGCAAACACACCTTCAGTCAATTCACCAGTCTGGGTGAGAGTGTTGGTTTGCTAGAGGGCAGGAAGCTCTGCAGAGGGATCTGGACAGGCTGGATCCATGGGCTGAGGCCAGTGCTGTGAGGTTGAACAAGGCCAAGTACCGGGTCCTGCATTTGGGTAACAACAACCCAATGGAATGCTACAGGCTGGGGGCAGAGTGGCTGGAAACCTGCAGGCAGAAAAGGACCTGGAGGTGAACATGAGCCCAGGTGGGCAAGACTAAGGGCACCTGGACTGTACCAGCAATGGTGTGGCAGCAGGACTAGGGTAGTGACTCTCCCCCTATCAAGAAAGACATTGAGGGGCTGGAGCATGTCCAGAGGTGGGCAGGGGAGCTCTGGAAAGGTCTAGAGCACAAGTCTGATGAGGAGTGGCTGAAGAAGCTGAAGGGGCTCAGCTGGGAGAAAAGGAGGCCTAAAGGGGAGGACATTCTCACTCTCTACCACTCTCTGACAGGAGGGTGGAGCCAGGTGAGGGTTGTGCTCTGCTCCGAAATAACAACAGAGGAGGCTAAAGGAAACACCCTGAAGTTGTACTAAAGGAGGTTTAGATTTGGTATTTGGGGAAAATTTCTTCACAAATAGGGTTGTCCAACCCAGCAGAGGCTGCCAGGGTGGTGGTGGAGTCGCCATCCCTGGAGGGATTTAAAGGCTGTGGCACTTGGGGACATGGCTTAGTGGAGAACATGGTGGTGCTGGGTTAGGGGTTGGACTTGATGACCTTAGAGGGCTTTTCAACCTGAATGATTCTGTGATTCCAAGACGACAGGAAGTGGTAAGTCAGGATAAGGGCCTGTTAGTACCAGGATGCCATGGCAGAGCCACTGTGTTTGGAGCTCTGCATGGCATTACCTGCCTGGAGCAGGGACCTCTGGCTGTCCACATCTGAACTGGGTGCATTGGGAGCTGCGTTTTCGCAGACTGGGTGCTGAGGGGATGCAGGTGCCCCACTGCTGATGCCAGCCAGTGAGTCGTGGCAACACGTATATCACCCAGGTCCCAACCTACAGGACACCAGGTGTGCACAAGCACATGGTAGTCCCAGCAATCCTTTGGCACTGGCGGTCCACATCCCTCACTGCTTTCTGAGGTGTGTCCAATGTCTCCCACAGAACTGCCTCTTACTACTGGGGCTCCCAGCGGCAGCTCTACCGGAACCTGCTGAAGCTTTACGGCCTCCGCTTCGACATCTCTGTGCACGGCCAGGTACCGTGTCCTCTGCAGCCCTGGCACGGACAGCCCCAGCAGCCCCCAGGGCTGACTACTCGCACCACTCCCCGCTGCTCTCCTGCAACCACCCCTGTGGCTTCCTGCTGCCATTGCTTCTCCCATCCTGGTGAGCTCTTCACCGCTTCCCAGAGTTTTCCAAGTAGAGTGGGAGAAAATGATCTCTCCCATTTAAAGAAAAATCTCTTCGTTATTCCATGAGCAGGGAGGCTTCCCTCCCTGAGGGTCTGACATGGGGGCTGTGAAGTGTTGTGTAGGCAAGGTGAGCTGGTCTGGGTCAGTGGGAATCTCTGAGCATCTTGAGGGGGAAGCACCCTGGCAAAGGACAACTTGAACTCTCCTGAACCTGGACAATTAATCCCCTTTTGTACCCTTTGTAATTGTACTCTTAGGGACAAAAGGTGTGGGATGATTATGGCTGGACATGCCCCAGCGATGTGAGCTGAGAGCCCTGAAACCTCCAGTGTCCTGGGCTCCTCCCACAGCATGGGCAGCAGATGATGGGAGGATTCTGCCCCTCTTCCCTGCTCAGGTGAGACTTTACTTGCAGAGCTGCCTCCAGCTCTGGAGTCCCTAACATAACAAGGATGTGGAGCTGCTGAAGCAAGTCCAGAGGAGGCCACAGAGATGTTCCGAGGGCTGGAGCCCCTCTGCTCTGGAGCCAGCCTGGGAGAGCTGGGGGTGTTCACCTGGAGAAGGATCCAGGAAGACCAGAGAGCCCCTTGCAGGGCCTAAAGGGGCTCCAGGAGAGCTGGAGAGGGACTGGGGACAAAGGACAGGAGTGACAGGACAAGGCAGAATGGATTCCCACTGCCAGAGGGCAGGTTTAAGATGGAATATTGGGAAGGAATTTTTGTCCCCTGTGAGGGTGGTGAGGCCCTGGCACAGGTTGCCCAGAGAAGCTGTGGCTGCCCCATCCCTGAAGTGTCCAAGGCCAGGCTGGATGGGGCTTGGAGCAAGCTGGGCTAGCAGAAGATGTCTGTGTCCATGGCAGAGGAGTGGAATGAGATGATCTTTAAGTTCCCTTTCAACCCAAACCATTCAATGATTCTGTGATCACTGGTGTGACTCTGTGTAGCATCACTGACAGCTGTGCAAGAAGGAGTCTGTACTGAGATCCCTTGGCATCCTGAGAGATGTCCACAGCTGGACTGTCACTCTCAGCAGTGCCCTTTTTACCTGAAGAAGGTGAAGCACACAGCACAGGACAGGGTGCACCACTTCTGGGTAGTGAGGGCAGGTCCAGGAGCAGGAGAGAACAGCCGGGAGAGAGACTGTAACCCCAGAATCTCTCTCCGCAGAGACCACCAGACTCATTTGAGCAGAGAGGGACACCACATCAGGGCCACGTTTGTTGGGATGTGGTTCCATGCGTGGCAGCTGCAGCAAGAGGGAGGCCCCTGCCATGCCTGGGGGAGCAGGTGGGTCACAGTAACCTCTGCTGCCACCAGGTCACGGGCTGTCAATTCCTTCTTTGACAGCCAGAGGGGGTTGGAGTCAGCACAACAGCAAAACCTAGAGTTGAGCATGGAGAAATGTTCCTGGATCCCTCCCTCCTGCACCCCCCAGCTTTAAGCACACTGCCTCATACCCCCCTCACCACTCTCTACCCACTGTCTTCCCTCTCCACTATTTCTTACCAGGCTGGGAAATTCAGCATCATTCCTACTGCTGTAAGCTTCGGCACAAGCATTGCCTTCTTTGGTGCTGTGAGTACTCCAGATACAATCTTTCCCTTCAATCCATGGCTTGGGATTTGACACTCATCGGTTGTTTCCCTGCCTGCCTGGGCACAAGGCTTCCTGGGTGCCAGTCAGCATGAGTGGGAGATGGTCTGGCTGGGTGTCAGCTCCCGTTTCCCTGTGACCATTAGCAGTAATGACAACACTGGGATCTTGAGCACTGTCAGGGTCATGTCTCGTGGAGGCCAGGTGTTTGTTGTGGGCCCTGGGAAGGAGCATTGCTGGGGTGCTGCTGGCAGGAGACAGCAGTTCCACTCCGCTTCTCCCCTGACTCTAAAGTGACCTGGTGTCCTGTCACCAGATGGGGCAGCTCCTCACAGAGCCCTTATGTGGCTCTTCCCTTCCAGCAGGTAACTGGAAGGGAGCCTGAGGGCCCCCACCTGCCCCCTCTTTTGTCCCCAACATGTTCATCCCAGTCCATACACAGCTGTGAGGGCACTGGAAGAGCATTCCCTGTGTCCATCCACTGCAGTCCAGGTGATCCTGTGTGACCTCCCGTACAGCTCATGGGAACCTGTATGGTCAGAGAGGAGCCATTGGAGTTGGCAGTTGGTGACCTGACCGGAGGCAGGGCCGGCTCACTGCCCTCAGCACTGGCCCACAGCCAGCTGCAGGGCTCAGTGGGAGACAGGGTGGAGGGCCAGACATTCCAGTGGGAAGTTTCCCTGCATACAATCTTCAACATTTGTCTATCTCCAGGCTACAGTGGTCTGTGACCTGGTTCTGCTCTACCTGGATGCAAAGGCCGACCTTTATTGGAAGGAGAAGTTCGAAGAGGTAAGGGTGGGACCACATGGGAGAGAGAAGGTTGGAGTGAAGGTTTTTGGAATGAATCATTTTATGATTTTCTGCCCCTTGGCTAAGACTCAGTTCACAAGATCTGAGAAGATCCTGGTGGAGCAGCTCTTAGTCTCCAGCTTTTGGGCTTGGTGGCTGGTCTGAACTGGGAGAAGGATGCAGCTGGTACCAGGAAAAGCTGCATCACAACCTCAGTTCCTGTTAGACAACAAGGAGTCCCCATGGGGACCTTACCTGGAAACGTGACCCAGCTCCACACTTACTCATCTTCTTTCAAAGGTTATCTGGCTGGACTCCATGCAGAGAGAGGGCAGCTCTTCCGAGCACGTCCTGTGCTGCAGTTCAGTGGCAGATTTTCATGCCTCACATGATTCCTGCTATAGGAATTCACTTCTCTGGTGAATCAGTGAGTCACAGGGAGGCCCCCACAAAGCAGGAGAGCTGCCAGCCTCCCTGCCTCCCAGCTTTGTCTGGCCAAGTCTTTGGAGCTTCTGAGGACCAAGATCCACCAACTGCTGGTGAACTGGGGTTCAGGTGCAGGGCTGCACCATCCTACTGGTGGAGAATTCCTGATGCCAGATCTCAAATCAGGAGCAGAGTGGAAGTCTTGGACAGTGAATCTGTTCTCATGGGACCAGGGAGAGCAGTGCAGGTCCACCTGGGCTGTCCCCATTCCTGTTGTACTGTTACCCCTGTTCATTTTTCAGGCAAAACCCCCTAAAGGTAAGCCTGAGGCCTCAGCTTATGGACATCAGGAATGCTCCACAACAAGCACCCTTCCCCCCGGAGCCACCTCCAGGTAGATGTGATGGGGGCATGGCTGCAGCCCAGGTGGAGGTGGGCCAGTCCTGGCCCAGGTGTGCACTGGTGGGATTAGGGTCTGCCTTTCCTGGAGAAGCACTGGCAGCAGCAGCAGTTCTTGTCTCTTGGAACACAAAGCCATCCCAGGTGCCACTCCCAGCACTGATAACTGGTGCTGGAGCAGAGCTGTGCTTGGCAAAAGAGGCTTAAAGCACTAGGTTTCTCCATATTCTGATGGCTGTGGGCTTTGATTTTGCATGAAAACAAGAGATGCAATGGAATAAAGCTGTTCCAAACATGGGAAGTGGCTCTGCTCTGTTTCAAGCTCTGCGGGTGGCTGTGAAGTTTTGGAATGCTGCTCTTGCAGCTTGCATCACCCTGCATGCTTCAAGCTGGAATGGCTTCATGTGAGCTGCCCAGATCCTTGGGAGGTCCCTGGGAAGCTTAGAGAGGATTTAAGAGCCCAGCATAAGGCTCCAGCCCTGGGCTGGTACTTTCTGGGGGGTGCAGTGGCTTCTGTACCCCCAGTTCCTGCCTTCTTCCAGGGCTGATGCTCAGCAAGGACAGGCACAGCCCTGGGGTGAGCCGGAGTGTTTCAGAGGTGCTGGCCCCTCACTCCCACCTGGCCCAGGCTGTATCAGCCTGATGCAGGCCAGGGATTGTCAGGGTCCGTGCCCAGGTACTGCTCTATTAACTCCACAAGGCTCAAAAACACAGTATCTGTAGGTTCAAGCACCATTTAATGCTCCCTACCGGGACTGACTGCGTGGTTTGAAGGGGTCCTGCAACATCACTGCACCTCAGCTGCCTGTCCCCCTGTGCCCCCTGGGCGGCCCCTCCTGCCCTCCTGGAAATGCCGCAGGTGGAACTGTGCTGCCAGCTGCTTGGTCATGGTCTTCAGTGCCAGGAAGGCAGCCACGATCTCGGCGAGGAGGAAGGCCAGGAACAGGCTGTGCATGGGCATCTCCAGTGGCAGGTGAACGACCTGGCTGTCTGTCAGCAGGAAGAGCAGGAGGGGCAGCTGGATCAGGAAGGAGAGTAGCAGGAACCCGGCCAGCTCAGGCACCTGCAGGAACAGAAGCTGCTGAGATGGGGTAAAGGGGCAGCGGTGGTGGGGGGGGACCCTCTGTGACCCAGGAGCTCCCTGCATCGGCTGCTGCCAGCCTTGGCACCTGGGTACCAGGGATGTCCCTGCCATGCAGAGCTGTGGTCAGATGTGGTGAGATGCTGTCAAACCCAGTGCTGGAGGGTTGCACCTACGGAAGGATATAGCAGGAGGGTGAGTGGATCCCCTTTGTCTGCTGCCTTCAGGTCTTGCCTGAACCTGTGATTCCCTCCTGGGACAACTCCAAGCAGAACTCAAGGAGGAAGGGGCAGTGATGAGCACTTTGGTTCCAAGGGAGGGGCCATCAAGCTCCCCCAGCTGGGCTGACCCTCACTGAGTACAAGGGACTTGTGTGCCAGGGCAGGTGGTGTTTACCTTCTCCTGGAGATTGCCCAGGTAGCCCAGGTAGAGTCGGGAGCCCTCAGCCAGCGAGAGAATGAGGAAGGCTGTGACTAGCAGGAACTGGTAGTGCCAAGGCAGGAGGTGGTACTGTAATGGGGGCACAGCCTTGTCCCAGTCAGCTCCAGCCCCTGCACCCCAGTCCAGTTGTCCATGCCTGGTTTCCCATACCCTGTGCACCATTCCCTCTGCTCAATTCCCAGATACCCGTGCCCTTCTCTCCATCCCATTTTCCCTGACCCCTGTACCCTATGTCCAGCTTCCTGTGCCCTCCTCCCCATACCCAGTGCATTCTCTGCCAGCTCCCACCATGCTAGTGCCCAGCTCTGCCCATTTTTCTCTCCCAGTTTAACCTTTCCTGCCTGGAAAGTTCATGATTTCTATTTGTGGCAGCCAGAGATGAGCCATCTTGACTTATGGGGGTCAGGGCATTTTGGAGACCCATTAATTCTGCGGAGGCTCCCCTGTCACTGTTTCCCCTCTGTTCACTGTTTCCCTGCTATCACAAGGGAGGCTGGCTGGGCAGGAGCAGCTCACCCCCTCCCCATGTGCCCCATGGGACAGTACCTTCAGCTGCAGCATCATCCCCTCAGCCAGGCACCAGACGGGGAAGTAGAAGACGTTGAAGTAGAGCATCACCTGGAGGGGCAGGCTGGCCAGCACCTCATGGGCTAGGCAGGATGGGCACGGGTGGGCAGGCTGCCCAGCAGTCCCGGTGTCCCCCTATTCAGAAGGACCCCCACTCACAGCTCGTGGAGTGGAGCAATAGCCCTTGGATACCACAAGCAGCTCTTTGCAGCAAATGTTAATTTTGCTCCCCTCCTTGGTGGGAGGGTACAGAGACCCTTTGGGTGCTCCTGGCTCAGAGGCACCCAGGTGCTTTGATGACGTGGTGAACAGGCTCATGGTAATAACCCCCTCCCCAAAACCCCCTCTGCAGAGCCCCACTGCCCATACCTGGCTGGTAGATGTGGGCACTGCCGCTATCCTGTGTCTTGTTGGTTATGAAGAGGGAGCCACTGAATGCCACCAAGCCCCTGCGCAGGTTGGGGGGCAGCGGGGTGTGTGCAGCCATGGCTGACAGCTGAGCCCTGCTCGCCCCAGCCCGGCTCAGCCAGGATTAGCCAGGAGGGAATCAGTGGGATGACAGGTCAGGCTAATACGCGGGGCCACCTGACCATTGGCTCCCTGGGAACAGGGCCACTGAGATGGGAGGGGGATGTGGAGAAGGAGAATTGCCACCCTGGAACATCAAGCCTATATGGGAATCACAGGGTGGAGTTGCAAAGGAGTCACAAGTCAAAAGCATCTCCCCTCCACAGCACCTTTAGGGGTTGAGCAGCAGGTTGTACCTGTCACTATGACGGAGACACAGTGGTAACCTAAGCAACTCCACCCTCTCCCAGCCAGGCTATATCAGCATAATTACTGCTCAAAGCCCCTGACAGAGGAGGATGCCCCACAAAAGAATGATGCTCTTCACCTATAATGCTTCTTCAAGGTCTCCAGACTCATGGAGCATTTACTGATCCCCGAGAGCTCCCCTGCTAACAGGCTGCCCTTGTGGATATCCATGCTGCTCACTGTCCCCAGACTCCATCCAGGCTCAGGCAGTGGGGAATGGTGTGTGAGAGGTTGGTTGAGCCAGAGGTGAATGGCAGGGAAAGGCAATGGCACTGTGGGGACTTCAAGTTTAAAGTAACAAAATCATTAAGGTTGGAAAAGCCCTCTAAGGCCAGTAAGTGCAACCAATTAACCCTGCACTGCCAGGTATCCCACTAAACCATGTCCCCAAGTCCAACATCTACATATTTTTTTAACACTTTCAGGGATGGAGACTCCACCATTGCCCTGGGCAGACTGTGAAAGGGCTGGACAACCCTTTTCATAAAGAAATTTTCCCTAAAGTCTTGCTTTTCTCAGAGAGACAAATCAGAGATGTGATAGACACTGGTGACATTTCTACCCAGACAAGATCTGAAAAACTGGAAATAAATAACAGGTGAGCTGAACAGGGATGGCAAGCCTCCAGAGAAGAAGTACTTGAACCCCCTGGCAAACCTGCAGAGTTGACCCAAGGTCTTGGAAGGAATCAGAAATTACCCAGATACCAAGAAGAGTATTGCTTTAATTCATAGGGGGTTAATCAAATTAAAAATATAAATCCTCTTGTTTTGGACTCAGGGTAAAACACTGCTGGGGAAGGAGTCACCCCCAGGACAAAGCACTGGAGGCTCTCTGAGGGGATCCTCACCCTCCCACTCTGTTGGGTTGATAGACATGGGGCTGTGCCTGGCCAGGTCCACTCCCGAGCTGGAGACACAGCTCTTCTTCAGCAGGGGCAGGAAACAGGACAGCAGAGCACTTGCGTGGTGGGCTGAGATGAGAAATGCAGCCTTGTCACTAGACAACAGGACAGACAAGTGATAGACGATGGACGGCTCCTCTGGCTACTTTTCCTCAAGTAACGCCTCAGCAGCAGCAGCACCAATCCCATGATGACATTAAGGAGACATCCCAAGGCTGGCCACCAAGTCCAGGGCTGAGCTGTCAGCTGAGCTGTCCCAGCTCTCCAGGGATGCCCGCTCCGCACCCTGGGGATGGACCAAGAGCTGCAGGTGCTGGGATGGGACCAGAGTCCTCAGCATGGGCAGGGACCCACCTCTGCTGGGGCAGGGCTGGGCAGGACCAGCCTGGACCACACAGTCACAGGCTGCACAGAGGCCACCCGGTGTGACCCCATCTCCTGGCCCACCCAGATGCCCCCTGGAGTGAGTGAGCACAGGGAGAGCCGTGGCAAACGCTGCAGCCATGCAAGGAGGGAGTGGATGTCAGGCTCTGTGGGGATGCACATCAGAACTCTGCTGGGAGTGAAGAAAATTTGGGAGGAGCATCATGCATGAAAGCACAGGAGCGCCCAAAGGCATGCATGCTGCTTACAGAGGTGAGGGACATGCATGGGGCAGACCTGCCTGGGGACCCTCAGCCCAATGGCAGGATCTGGAGCCATGCTGCACCAATGCCCATTGCCACAGCCAAACCCCACGGTCTCTGGGGGCTGCTTTTCCAGTCCCATGGGAACTGCAATAGCAGAGCCCTAGCCCAGCAAGCACTGGGGCAGAGATGCCATGGGAGGTCCTCCTGGGAAGGTCAGTGCACAGTGCCAGGCATGGGTTCATCCAGATCTCAAAGGGAAATGGCTGAGCCATGGGTTTCCCACCGGGCCTTGGAGCTGCTGTCCTGTCTCCCCACGGTGAGTGCAGCATCAGGAGGGCACAGCCACCAGAAGTATTAGGAGCCTTTCCCTGTTAGCCAGGACATGTCTCCGGTTCTAAAAGAGGGAAAAACCAGATGGGGTATTTCTCAGCATGTGCAAGCAAATGCTCTCAGTGCTGTCTTGTCTCAGTGCTAGTCCAGACATTGGTCATTGGTGCCCACACCATCCCCACATCCTGCTGCACTGGGCCCCTCCTCTGCCCTCATTCACATGTCATTAAACTGTCAAAAAAGTCCGTGCAGATTCTCAATTCCACATAAAACGGAGATAAAACTTTTTTTTTCACTTAAACCCAGCCCTTCTGGCATTCAGCTGAAAATTCATGGAAAGCCACCAAACCCCCAGCCAAGCAGAGTCCCAGCCAACAGGCAGCTGCCCACTCCCAGCTGATCTGTGCCTGATGTGACTCCTGGCACCCCCAGCCCGACCACCCAAGACAGCGGCATCGCCCCGCTGTGAGGGGGATGCAAAACATGGATGCCCACCACATAATCAGTGTCCCACATGGGAATTACGGATATGGCCCAATCAGGCTGTCCCTCCTGCCAACCCCTCACACCCAGCACACCCAGGACCCCAAATCGAACGTACTTGCCGTGACGGACAAACAGCCTAAAGTTGTGAAAGCAGCAGGAGACAGAGAGAGAAAAGACATTCTTGTTTAGGTGGTCTGGTTTTCTCCAGGCCCTCAGGCCCCACCACAGGGCCAGCAGCTTCCACCCGCCACTGGGATGCCCATGAGATATCACCTCCCTCCCAGCCAGCAACCATTTCCTGATGTACTGGGGAAGATGGCACAAGAAATCCTTCCCTGTGAGGGTGGCAGGCCCTGGCACAGGTTACCCAGAGAAGCTGTGGCTGCCCCATTGTTCAAGGCCAGGTTGGACAGGGCTTGGAGCAACCTGGGATAGTGGAAGATGTCCCTGCCCATGGCAGGGGGTGGGATGAGATGGCCTTTAAGGTTCCTTCCAATCCAAACCATCCTGTGATTTTATGAACACTGTCTCCACTAAGTGGACCCATGACATTCTCCACATCCCAGGGATGCCCAGGGAGTATGAGCTGGTTCAGACCTGCCTGGGGGCTGGGAGTGCTCCTTTCCCTCAGCTTTTGAAAAGATCTGCTTTTATTCCACATGTGGAAACAGCCCTGAAATAGGGACCCACATCCCCTCAGCAGCTTTGGTTCCCACTTTAAACTCTCCCTCCCAGCTGTTACCACCTCCCTGGCATTTGCATTCCAGCACCCACCCTCAGCACAAAGGGCTCGGTCCTCTGCAAGGTCTTAAAACCAAAGTGAATGAGAAAAATGCCCTCTGTCTATGAGCTCCGCTCCAAGGAGCCAGAGGCTGAGACGCCACAGGCCAGCATCCTGGTACCACCAACTCTCTGGGCTGGGTTGTGCATAGAGGGTTGCTCACAGGCTTCACACTCAGCCCCTCTCTGCAGATGCCCTTGACTGACTGGGTGCCCAGGGGCACCCCAGCATCAGGCAGTGCTTCCTTGGTGATGTGCCAGTGCCCAAAGGCAGTGAGTATCCCCTTCCCATCTAGTCCATGCAAGGATTTGGGTCCCAGTGTTTAAGACAAACCCCATATGTGCGGGATGCCGGAAGAAGCCAGAGGAAGATGGGAGGCAGCTCTGGGGGGATGGAGGAAGCTGAACAGGAAGGAAGATGCAAGGATATGCAGAGGGAGCAGCAGGAAAGAGTTGCCTTTGGGTGCTCAGCCCTGCCCTGCACCCCATGGCTGTGCTTTGCTGCTGCCCTGGCACTGCTGGTTCCCACAGCATGTCTACTTACTCCACATCACGCTTCCGGATGGTCCTGCCAGCAGCCAGGACCTCAGCCACCTTGGAGACAATTGGGTCGTAGTTCATGCTGGCCACAGCCACCACCTCATCACTCCTAGGGCCGGGCAGAGCAGAGCAGTTAGGTCACCCTGGATGGCCACATCTCCATCACCCAAAATCCAGCATGCTGGAGAGAATCATGAAGCAAAGAGAAACACCCACTCCAGAGCCAGGCCTGATCCCAAGGTGTGAGCACCACAGGGACTGTGCTAGTGGCATGGGACAAAGGTCAGGAGAGGGCTCAGAGCTGACATGGCAGGCTGGCCCCAGTGGTCCCACCAATGCTCATGTGCTGGCATGGTGAGCAGCATGAGGGTACCTGGGAGACAGAGACAGCTCTGGCATCCTGGCATCTCTGGGAAAACACCACCAAAGGTGGATCTGACGGTGGATAAAAACCTGGACACCAGCAAGGATGCCCAGTGGTTGCTGCGATCCCTGGGTTGTTGCCTTGTGCCATGGGAGTGGAGAGGCAGGTGATCAGGATTTCCCTGTGGGACACTCAGTGGGAATGCTCCACAGCCCCTTCCCGATCCCCACCTCCGAGTGGGCAGCAATCCCTCTTTTTCAAAAGGCTTTCAGAGGCAACAAGAATTCCCTTCTTGAACCTGGGATTTGGAGCAATCAGAAGTCTTGGTGTGAAAGCTGAGAGAAAAGGGAGCACAGTGGATGTGTCTACATGGTCTTCCCTTCTTTTGCAGGGTTCAACATAATAGAAGTGGGAAACCATGAAGAAGACAGCCACAACAATTCCCTGGTCTCCAAGGTCTTAGGAGTGGGATGACATCAGTCTGTTGGGGCTGAAGTGCTGCAGTGAAGGCAGCGTCCCATGGGGAAATCTGCAGAGCACTGCCCTGTACATCTCCCAGCGTAGGGCCTTTCACTGACCTCTACACAGCTCTGACTAGAAAGAGGTGAACAGCTTTTCTCTTCAAACTCTGGGTCAAAAAGAGCCTTATTGTGAAAGCCAATGCTGAGGATGGGCTGCAGAAGTGGGAACCACCAGTAGTTCCCGCAGCAGCCAAGGAGGACCAGAAGGAGAAGAGTCCAAACCATGGGGTGGGCACAGCAGAAGGAAGCAGAAGGAAATAGCAGGTTTGGGACTGTCCTCAGTCAAAAAGCCTTAGCACCAACCAGAAGAACCATCACCAAACAAGAAAGAGGAAGAAATGCTCCAGTGGCCCCTCACAGCAGCACAAACAGATTGTGATGACAGCTGAGCAGAGCAGCTGGGGATACACTGGCCGACCCCCGGCAGACGGTGCTCCCCAGTACCTCCGGCTCTCAGTGTGGAATGCCATCCTGGTACCCAAAAGCCATCTCTGGGAGCCCCTCCTGGGTAGCAGAACAACACAGTGTTCAGTAGGGGACCCCCACTGCTGCCCACTGGGCCCAGCTCCCCTGTGTGGCTGGGCAGACCCAGGCAGTCCCTGTCCCCTGCAGCCACTGTGGCACACAGAGTGTGGGGCACAGAGGAGGGATTCTGCACCTTGCTCAACGTGTTCCCTTTGAACAGGCCCCTCAGATGTTTAATTAAAGCAACCTGACCTTTCCTTTCTAATTAGGGTGGGGATAAAGAGCTAAATGCTCTGCTATGGAAAGGTTGCAGGAGGGGAATGTCCCCATAGCAGCCCTCCCCAGCAGAGGTCGTGCCTTGGCACAAACACATCCCTTTATGCAATTTTGGCCAAGGTACCAGCACACTCCGAGCTCTGTCCAATGTGCCAAGGGCCCCGGGTGCCAGCTGGAGCCCCATCCCCTGCAGCAGGTGTTTACCTGATGTGTTCAGGCACCAGGAGGAGAAGGGTGAGCATTGGGGACCCATGGAGTGATACACTGAGCCCTGTGCCTCTCCAAGCCTGAGGGACACATCCAACTGCCAGGCTCCCTTCTGGAGCAATGTGGCACCCTCAGAGAGGGAAGGCATGCGAGACATTGGCGAGGGAACAGAGGGGCGGTGAGACGATCTCTGCAGAGCCACAGCTGGCTCCTGTCCTGACCTCCCTCCTGATCCCTGCCTGGGTGCTGCTGCTGACTAGTTTGATGGCTGAGCTGGGCAGCCCTTTGCTTCCCTGGTTTCCCTCTCCCCATCCTTAATATCAGAAAGCACTTGGAAAAACCGCTTTGGCTCCAGGCATGAGGAGGTTCTATGGCCACTCTTTCCAGATTGGGAGGGGACAAAGGCAACAGAAGAATAAACAGTAGCAAATATTTTGGGGATAAATTCATGGTGCACCCAGTCTAAACAGCCAACACAGCTCCAGAACAGATGACACAATGCATCCCAGCTACCAACACATTTCAGGAATGCATTCCCAGGTAGGGTCCCAGCCAAGGGGAGAGGTGGGCTTCACTACAGGTGTAACAAAGTTCCTGAGCTGTTGCAAACGTTCACAGCTTGTTATAGACAGAAAAGGTTTTTGAGCTCAGTCTGTCAAACCAGAATCAGAATTGGTGATGCCTGAGTGCCCAGTCCAGCCCTGATCACAAACCATTACCATGGTGATGAGATGGGAAGGAAATCTTTGATAGGAATTGCCACTAGAAGCCATCATCTGCTCCCAGAGATTATCTGAACAGACAAAGGGCTTACATCTGGCAGAGACACCAGCTCTACAGACCAATTTAACTTGTTCTACGATCAGCACATCATTTCTCCAGGGCCTTTTATTAGTGTCCCACAAGCTCAGTGTCCAGAGATGAACAAGACCAACTGAGAGAAGCTCTGGTAAAACTACTTTCCAGTCTAGCAGAGCAATCTCAGATGAATGCCTGTGTAGAAATGTGGAGAAGAGAAACACTTACTTGGTATAAAATGCCACAAACTTCAGTTCATCTAAATCTCCCTGAATGACAACATCATCAAATCCTTCCGCATGGCCTGCAAAGCAGGGAAGAAGAAGTGGATTCAGCAACAATTCCTCTGGATCCAGCTCTAAGACAGGGTGTTTCACTCCAGAGCTACATGAAGAACAACATGCTGCCGTGATCAAGAGACCAGCACAGGAAGATGTGGGTACCAAAAATCACAGAATCACTGGATGGTTTGTGTTGGAAGGGGCCTTAAAGATGACCTTGTTCAAACTCCTTGCCATGGGCAGGAACACCTTCCACTAGACCAGGTTGTTCCAAACCCCATCCAACCTGGCCTGGAACACTTCCAGGGATGCGGCAGCCTGTGCCAGAGTCTCAACACCCTCACAGGGAAGAATTTCTTCCCATTATCTAATCAACCCCCCTTGATGTTTAGAGAAGTGCACTTCATGGCAGACAGAGGAGACACCCCTCAGAAGCCAGGCAGGGAAGCAGACCCGTGGCACAGGTCAGTGTGGAGAGTCCACAGAAAGGGATGTGTTTGTGGCTCCTCTATCCCAGGACACCTTCACCAGCACAAATGCCACAGCAGCCTCAGGAGCCCCTTACCCGCATATCGGATGCTCTTCCCAAACATAGCAGTCCACAAATACGGGACGGTGCTGATCTCTGTGCCATGGGCCAGCATGTTGAGCGCAGCAATACGGCCTGGAAGACAGCAGCAGCAGAAGGATTAGGAATTCCCACACAGGGCAAGCATCGTGGTCTGCCTTCAGATCACAGCACAGCATCAACATCCCCAGTCACAGAGTACAGGGAAACCAAGAACTGCTGCTGAGAAAACTCCACACATCATCAAAGACAGAGCAGGAAGCACACAACTTCATCCGAGGATGGGCTTGGACTCCTTCCCATGGTGCAGCTCCTACTCATCACCTCCACTGGCATGAGCGATATGCCCATGACACTCTTTTCCCCCAACTTCTGGAACAGTGACAGGGCTGAGAGCATGCTGAGCTCCCACCCAGACAGGGATGGGATGGGATGGGATGGGATGGGATGGGATGGGATGGGATGGGATGGGATGGGATGGGATGGGATGGGATGGACAAACCCCTGGAGGCATGGTGACTGTTGGGATATGGTCCCTGCTGCAGAGGCATGTCTGGACCAGGGGGCTGTGTCTAAAGGTGGACTTTGGAGCTGTGGTTCCGTAACCTCTCACACAGGGCACCCACCCAGAGGGAAACCTCCTCGAGCTCAGCTGATCACACCAGGGGTTTCAGGCTGACATGAAGCAGAGAAAGATCTGAGCTCTGCAACATGCTCTTGGGCCAGCCTGGCAGTGTGTGGAGCCCAGCCAGAAAACTGAGCCCAGGCTGATTTTAGGATGTGAGCTCCTATGTGTCCCCAGGCAAGGAGAAGAGCAGGCTCCTGCAGCAATGCAGATGCCAGGGAGCAGAGGGCATATGGGAAAGCCTGTCCCTGGGCACCTCTGTGCTTGTGATGAGGCATTGTTAGGCAAAGCTTGGCACAAATCCTGACAGATGAGGCATATTGGGCAGGATAAAATATACATGCTTCAAAATGTTCAGTACAACCACCCAGTCAGTAACTGTTGACAGTTATTTCATTCTCTCCTTAGAGGGTTTGGAAATTTCCCAGGAATCTGCAAAAGTCTCTTTTCAGCTAAGTACCTACCATGCATGTGGGCCATCTGCCAGTGGGGCACATTCACCTTCTTGTTATTCCTCAAGGCCAGCGGGAATGTGACAGCATCTCCGGCAGCAAAGACCCCAGGGATGTTGGTCTGCATCATCTGCAGGGAACAGACGTGTGCATTAGTGGAGTTTGCACCACACACAAACAGGAAGAGAGAACTGCTTCAGAGCTGCCATGTCCCCAGGAACACACAGACAACCTCTGCTTGCCTGTGGGACCCCCACATGGGATTTCATTCAGCCTTCTTCACTTTCAAAGGAAAAACACACAGGCAGGGACCTACAGTATCCCTGTGCCAGTGGGTTATCCAGAGACATGGACTGGTGTCCTGGAGCCCCTCTTAGAAATCTGGTGTCTGCCAGTGTTTACAGATAGGGCCCAGCTTATCACATGGATGAGCAATAAGCACAGGGTGGGTGTCACGGAGCCCCAGCTCCCTGACAGTGCTCCTTGCTCATGGCACACACCACCCATCAGCACCAGCATCACTCCCTTGGCAGTCACTGGTGATGGGGAGAAAGGATAAGATCCTTTAGGATACTTGAAAGATGGGTCTTTCTCAATTTCTTTCCCCCCAAAATATCCACACCATCCCAGGGCAGCTCAGAGCCAGACCCAGGCCAGAGTATTCAGGGCTGGGGTTTGCAAAGCCCGCCCTTGCAGGGGTGGTCCCAGGCGCTCCTGGTTATGCTCCCAGAATCTCAGCATCTCATCCTGAGATGAAAGGGACCTCCAAAGATCATCAAGTCCAACTCCTGGCCCTGCATAGGCCAACCCCTAGAATTCCAAAATTCCAATTCTGCCAATCTTGACAGATAAAACGCCATAAAAAGCACCTGTGGCAACAGTTTGGAGCCTGCAGGAAGCTCTTCTGTGAGGAGAGCTGACCCAGCTCCTCCTGCTCTCCATCCCACTGGGGCTGCCCCTGGGCTCACCTTGTTGACCACAATGAAGCCCTTGGAGTCCATATTGATGCCACTCTGCTTGAGGAAGCCCGTTGCTGGAACTGCACCTGTGGGAGAAGGCAGAGGCTGCTGCTGCAGCATGTGGGTGTCCCACAGCCCTGGGGGGCTGACCAGGAGACCAGCAGATCCCCTTGTGCCAGGACAGTCAGTCTGCCCAGGGAAAGGCAATGGCTGCCCTGGGAGCAGGACCAGGCACCCTACAGAGACCCCACTGCATCAGCCTCTGCCTCCAGGATCCCTATGCTTCCCTAAGCCATCAGTGTAATCTGCCCACCACCCTTTTCTACTGCTTGGAGCTAATTTTCAATGTAATTCTCCTTCATTTTGAAAAAAAAAATATATATTTAAAAAGGAATCTTTAAGTTTCCAGACAGGGCTCCTTGGCCTCCCCCCAGTCTGTACCTTTCCTTCACCCTTTTCCTTTTTTAATCTTTTTTTCCCTCCAGCCTTCACAAATCGGAGTAGTCAAAAAAAACCAGAATGAAACTACTTTTGTGATTCTTCCAGTCCACAGCATTCTGAAAAGCTACAGAGATGGAGGGAAAGGGATTTCCATCCCCCCACAAATGTAAAGGAGAAAAATACCCTCCTCTATGGGGTATTTTCTTTGATTTTATAATAATGGGGTATTCTTTTATTTTATAATACAGGGTACATTTTTTGCTGCTGGCAGCAGCAATTAAAAAAAACAGCTTAATAAAACTGAGTTTGGGGTAGCTTTAATAAAAAACAACTTGAGGGGATGAAATGGCTTTGAATGTGTTTTTTTCTGGAAAAACCAAACGCATTACTATTTCCCAAATATATTTTGGGGTGGAGGCTCTAGAAAGGCACTTTTTAGTTACTCAGACTCATGTGTGGCAGCCAAGCAGGGCTGGCCTATCACCACCAGTAGCCCTGGCTACCCAGCCCCGAGTGCAGCTTCTCCTGCACTGAACAGAGCCCTCCCAGCCCCCAGCTGAGCACCACACAACCCCTTACCAACACCAACAACACACACGTCGGCACGCAGGACCTTCCCACTCTTCAGCACAACCTCCTTGAGCTGCAGGAGACATGAGGTGGGGGGGCATCACAGTTATTTTAGGAACAAAAACCCCTCGGTAGCAGCAGGAAGCCAAGCTGGCAGCTTGCCTCCTTTGTGACATGCAAGCTGACCATAATTCCTTAGAAAAACAACAGGAGGAGGGTGGGAGCAATGAAGCCACCTCACACACCACGCTGGTGCACTTTTGCTCCTGGGGGCTAAATCCAGGAATATGAATTTCAGGGACTAGGAAACAGGGGAGAGCAAAGCCCCAGAAGGGAATAGAACAGCAGCCCTGGGGGATGCCACGGCAGTGCCACTGGGGAGCCCCTGCCCACACCCTACCTTCCCCTCCTGTTCCCGCAGCTCTGACACTTCTGTCTGCATGTAGAACTTCACCCTGTTGCTCTCGAACATCTGGAGGGGGGACAAGGGACAGAGCAGGGGACATCAGGACCCTGAACCACCCTGTGGTCCTGGTGTCCCTGTGCCCCAGCACTGCACTGCCCATCCCCTGGGCTCCCCTTGACCTGCGCTGCAAAGGGGGTCAGCACCCCCGCCCCTCCAACACAAGTCCAGAAGAAGGTGATCTACAGCACGTGGACCATGACAGGGAAGACACAGCCCATTCTGTCTCCTGACTGTTGCCATCACAGCTTTGTCAATAAACATCAAGTAAATTGATTAGTGTAATAAGTGATAAAAGCAGAACCCACTCTGTTACCAACCCTCCCCTCCAGACGGAAAAGAGAGGTCACCTTCATGACAGCACGGCCAACCTTCTCCCCAAAGAACTTCTTGAAAGGGACTTCTTCCAGCTCCACCAGGGACACCGAGTGGGCCCTCTCTGCGAGGTAGGCAGCCACCTCCATCCCTGGGGAATGGAAGCAGGTCTGAGTGGCTGTGGGAACCGCCCCAGCACTGTCCTGTGTCCCTGGAACTAGCTGGAGCAGCAGAGCTGCCTCACCCACTCTGACTGGGGAAGTTGGAGCTGTGCTACTGGGAGAACTGGGGAGGCACTAGACCTGGTCACACAAGGGGCCACACCAATTCAGGTATTCTTCAATGTAGATTTTGAAGATCAAAGGGAGGAACTGGTCATGATGAAGCCCCAAAATGCCCTGGTGTAGTGGGTTTCCGTGGCTAGGTTTGGTAGCAGAGGGGCTAGAGGGGTGGCTTCTGCTAGAAACTGCCAGAAGCTTCCCCTGTCCTGTGGAGCCAATGCCAGTTGTCCAGGAGGGGCTTCCTGCCACTGGCCAAGGCCGAGCCCATCAGGAGTGACAGTAACTCCTCTGGGATAACGGATTTAGGAACAGAAAGCTATTCACAGAGAGAATTCCAGTCAGGGAAGAACATGGGAACAGCAATGCAGACCCCAAGGTCAGTGCAGAAGGAGGGGCAGGAGGTGCTCCAGGCACCAGAGCTGAGGCCCCACAGCCCGTGGTGCAGAGCAGGGTGGGGCAGCTGTGCCCCTGCAGCCCCTCGGGGTGCAGAGACCCCCCTGCAGCCCATTGAGGAGCCCAGGCTGGAGCGTGTGGATGCAGGAAGGAGGCTGTGACCCCATGGGAGGCCCAGGATGGAGCAGGGTCCTGCAGAAGACCTGCAGCCCGTGGAGAGGGAAGCCCAGGCTGGAGCAGGTTTTTCCCAGGCAGGAGTTGTGGCCGGTACAGCTCATCCATGAATGACTGACCCCATGGAGGAGGGACCCACAGGACAGCAGGTTGGGAAGAGCTGCTGCCCGAGGGATGGACTCACGTTGGAGAGGTCCATCAAGGAGTGTCTCCTGTGGGAGGGACCCCACAGGAGCAGGGGAAGGATCCAACTGCTCTCTGAGCAGCAGCAGAAACAACAACTGATCGTGACCCCCATTCCCATCCCCCTGTACCGCTGCGGGGGGAGGAGGGAGAACATGGAAGGAAAGGAGGGGTGGGGGGAAGGTGTTTTTTTAGATTATTTTACTTTTCACTCTTTTGCTCTGTCCCTGTTAGTAATAAATTCAGTTAATATCCCCATACTGAGTCTGTTTTGCCCGTGATGATGTCTCCCAGCTCTTATCTCAACTCGTGAATCCTTGGCTGTTGTTTTTTTCTCTCCTCTGTCCAGTTGCAGAAGGGAGTGAGAGAGTGGCTGTACCTGGCACCCAGCCAGGGTCAACCCTCTACACCCGGGAAGCCACAGCACATAGAACGATGGACCTCAGCCAAGGGAAACCTTCCTACTGCAGCTGGGACTCTCAGCTACAGTCTGAAAAAAGCCCTTGGGAGTAGCTGTTTTCTCTGATCAGAATGGGAGAATTTTGCTGCTAGGAATTGCATGGGAACGTCTACCAAGACATTTTCTGTCTATGGGGGTTTTTATGGAAATGAATCTTTTGGATGACCCAGAGCTTGCAACTGGCTCCCCACACCACATGCTTTTCTGTAGATCATATTGATTGAACCATTAAAAACAGTTTATCTTTTATAAAATAAAAAAATAAATAATGAAAATTTAATAATAAATTCCGTCACTAATAAACATTTATGCTTAAGGTTTGCAGAGCCCACTATTATTTTCTTAGAACCATGTCAACCATAAAGAAAAACCATCAAAGAAACTGTATTTCAAAAATCCACTGCTCTGCTAAAAAGTAAAAGAGAAATAAACCCGCAGGCTCCCACTCACCAACAAGACTCTCCTGACTGAAGCCGAATCTAGGCACACCAGATTTGAACCCACCTGAGCACCAGTACTGGCCTTGCCATGTGCTTTTCAGTCTGGAACAGCAATATCTGTGCCTTTGCAAGCCCAGCCTCTTAGGAAGAGCAATTTCTTCAGCAAGCGGGTGTCCTTACATGCACCCAGGGCTAGAGGTTGGACTACCCCAAGTTCAGTTTGGTGGGGGGGTTACCGCTAACTGGGCAGTGACAAACTGGGCAGGGGTTTGGAATCATCTGCAGGAAGAGGTGGAGAGCTGGGACGCAGACAATGCCTGAGGAAGCGCTCACCCAGGAAGGATGCTCCCACAATAACCACGTTCTTGCTTGTGGCCAGCTTTACCACACGGTTGGCATCTTCAGGTGTCCGGATGTTGAAAACATTTTCCATCTCCTTGCCTTTGCAGCTGAGAGCTTTGGGCCTGAAAAACACTGAAGGTGATACAACTGCCTTTCTTGACCCCATGGGGGCTGCAGTGTCCAATCAGGACAGCAGACACCCCTTCTGGAGCTCCAGCAGCATCCCAGACTTTCCTTTTTTCACCTTTCTCTGGGTTGAAAACATAACATAGAAAAACACAAATTCTGGTGGACAGTGGTCAAGCAGGGGATGCTGGGCAGCCACCACAGACCCCATCGTGTACCCATGGGGCTTTGGGAGCTCCTTCCTGGGGCAATGCAGCACAGCACAGGACAGGCACAGCTTTACAAGCCCGTGAGAAACCCCTAGCATGTCCTAAAATTTTCAGAAGCTTAATGGGACGTAGAAAACTCACTCTGTCCTGCAGCAGTTCTTTGGAGCCAGATATTGAAAGTTTGATAAGGCTCTGAAGGTGCAGGCTACACTTTCCATTCCTGTGGGCACACTGCTGATGCTGTAGCAGCTTAATCATACCCTCCCCAGGCACTTACTGGAACCTATATATTTTCGAATACCTGGCCCCTGTGTACCTTACTCACATCTGGAAATGCGACCCTAAAAAATTTAGGTACCTTAAAGAACATTTACCCAGTGTAGCTGCAGCTTGTGTATGAGGATTTTGAAATTATCACCAAAGGCTTAATCCTCTTTTTAACCTAATTCAGTTTCTGGTGCAGATGGCATTTTGGCTGCAGCACTGTACACCCCAACACCACCCATTCACACCCAGTGGGGCTGCTGCTGTGACTGGTGGCACACTGGCTTTCAGTGTGAGTCCCTACTCTGGCTGTTCTGCAGCATCCCTTCCTCAGATGATAAATTATGCAGGGACTGCATTTCTCATTCTTGGTTTTATGGCTTGGTAAAAAGAGCACAAGGAAGGTGAGCCAGGTTGCCTTATTTTCACCTTAAACTGCCAATTTTGACAAACCTCCTATTGAAAACAAACTGACCCACTACTTTCAGGGTACAAGGGACAATGCCAGTCTGGGGCGATGCTCAGCATCCCAGCACATCATTTCCACTTTTCCTACAGCTGGACAAGGTTCAATCCTGAAAACTCCCATCCTGGGGCAAGGCTCCAAAAGCTCTTAGGCCTGGGCAACAGCAACACCCTATTAGGGCTGTAACAGTGAAGTGTTAAGCTTTAATTGCTGAGAAAGATCTTGAAGGTTGGCAGGAAATGAAAGATGAAATTCAGAGGGATGTTAGGGTTGAGTGTTATTGAAGAGTAAAAAGAGCAACATGGCAAAAATGACCTCTAGAAAAAAATAGACTACTTCCACTTTGGAGGCTTTTGTTAAAGAAAATATGTTCAAGGTCCTGGGGCCACCATCCCTGGAAGTGTTCAAGGACAGGCTGGATGGGGCTTGGAGCAACCAGGTCCAGTGGGAGGAGTCCTTGCCCATGGCAGGGGGTTGGAACCAGATGAGCGTTAAGATGCCTTCCAACCCAAACCATCCTCTGATTCCATAACTTTATAATATATGATGTAGATGTATATATATGAAATAGATAGATGATGATATATATGTATCTGCATCTACATCTACATCTATATAGATATATATATCTATATATCTGTACATAGCTGTAGATGTAGATGCAGATACATAGAGATATATCCAATATCTTTGGTGTTCCTTGACTTTTCCACAAACACCCTAGTAAACAAGTTCAGTATCTGAATTCACCTGTCATATTTTACTCCTTATCCCCAGGCACAATCTCTTTGCATTCTCAGATAAAACAGTTTCTCTTGATCTTTAAGATTTTTGTTTGTAGCTTACGTGTTTCCAGTCGCTATCAGCAGCTTGTTGTATTCCATCTTAAACCCATCCTTGAACACGGCTATCTTGCTCTTGATATCCACAGCTGCAACCTGAAATCATTCTTAAATAATGTTAAGGGATGGAATCCCAGACCTTCACTGAGCTCCCAGCCCAATGAATTCATCTGTCAGGTTTTAGTCCTCCATGTTAGTTTATTAGTTTTAGTTGATTAGTGAGTTGGTTTTAGTTAGTCTGTTTGTTTTAGGGTCCCACAGTCCACAGCTTGGCCAATCCAGATCTTAAATATTTCTTGTTACCTTTTCACAAATCCTTGAAGATCTCCCAACATAAATAAAATAATGGGGATAAATGTTTAAGCCATCATCTCCACTGCTTGAAGGCTGATTATCCTAATCAGAGGGCAACTGGCCACCCCAGATGCATGTGAGGGTGGCAAACGGCAGGTAAGAAATTATGGCCACCATCGATGGCCACACTCTAGTGACACCCAGGGTGTCCTTCCTGCCACAGGAGCATTTCATTAGCTGTGTTTTGAACAACCACAGGCAACCTGCACTCTGGGGCACGGAACAGGGGGCTGGGATAGACCCAACATTTATGCAATGGCATCCAGTGAGCCAAGAACAGAGACACATTCCCTAAATATGGCCTTTGTGTACCAGCACTTGCTGGCGACAGCCTGCAGGAACACACAGGACTCTCCTTACCTGCATTTCAGTCAGGACTTCGATGTCATAGGTGCAGAAGAACTCCCTGGAGCGCAGAGCAATCTGCTCAGGTTGGGAATCCATTGACTGCAAAAAAAGCCAGTTTTCCATCAACTGCTGGGGGTTGAACAGGTGAATGAAGAAACGGCTGTTACCAACACAAGTCAGTACAAGCCTGAAGTTAGCATTTAAGGCACAAGTTAGGGGAGTGGCTCTACAGGCTGGAATCAAAGCCTGTGCAAGTCAAAATTATCACAAGAGGCCGATCTGGGCTTTGGTTCCTTCTCTGTTGGCTCAGTGTTAGGTTGGTACTGACCAGCTGAGGTAGTAAATGCTTCTGAGAGTTGGCAAAGCAGCCGTACTTGCAGCTCCTCACAGCACAAACAGGTTCACAGGAGCCCCATTTTATAATAAGGGTGGTAAAACACTGGCACAGATTGTCCAGAGAAGCTGTGGCTGCCCCATCCCTGGAAGTGCCCAAGGCCAGGTTGGATGGGACTTGGAGCAACCTGGGCTAGTGAAAGGTGTCCCTGCCCAAGGCAGGGGGGTGGACTAGATGACCTTCAGAAGTCCCTTTCAAACCAAACCATTCTATGATTACTTGGAAAACAACGAGTTACCAGGGGAAAAGGAAGGTAGAAGAGCAATAAGAACAAGCAGCATTAACATACAAGGACACACTTTCAAAAGTAATGCTGCACAAGTTCCCTCAAAAGCTGAAGCAGGGGCATGGGGCTTGTATCTGCTCATCTTCAGGTGTAAGATAAAGGTTCTTGCTCTTCCCAGCCTTCCCTGATCACTGGGGTGAGTTGTACATCATCTTCACACGCAGGGTTGAGCCCAAGTTCATCTGCCCTTCTGACTCTGAGACAAGCTCAGACATGGGCTGAGGACAAGCTGAGCATCAAGTAACCTGCTGGATGTGCAGGCTGCTCCCTGCTCTAGTGCATCCCTTCCTGCTGGCAGCATATCAGGAATGGTCAAGCCCTGCAATTTATCACACAGCACTGAGCAGCAGCATCTACCTGTGTCACACAGGCATGACATTCGGCCTTGACCCTGGAGGAATAAGAGGTGCAGGAATCAAGGGCTTTCCATCTGCCCACGGTGATGGATGTGCAAGATCCTTATCCCTGGAGGTAGCTTGGTCAGGGGTTGGGATGAGCCTTGCAGGACACTCCCTGACTGATTTCAGGCAATACTCTGCTGAGGAGAGACCTGCGTTGAAGAACTCGAGGCAGGGGCGGGTCAAACAGGTTTTACTGCAAATTTTTTAAATACTCCATGTTTACAGAGAGGAATGCCTAACCCCACTGTGCCAGGAAGTGCAACATAGAGCAGTGTACAACCACCACGGGTTTTGCTACTGCTTGGTGCTCTGGAGATGGCAACAGAGACATGGCCACACACCAGGGAGAAGGTCATGGTCCAAAGGGACAAAGAGGAACAGTTCAGCAGGACCTGGGGACAGACTAACAACAGGCTTTCAGCAGGGCAGGGGAAGGGCAGTCCTGCAGTTTCAGGGAGCAAGAAGTCTGCTGCTTACAGCGTTGTGCACTCCTCCTGCAGTAACTCTGTACATGATTAGGCCCACTCACAAGAGGATTAAGAAAAATCCCATTTTTCTCCTAGCCTGTTCCCAAAAATTCAGCTTTCTCTTCCATGGGTTTTGTGCACCTTCCAAAAGCAACTACAGCCAGAGGTGTTTAGTGAAGAGTTTAACAAACCATGTACAACACCTTTGGCATGTGAAATGTTCTTACTATTTAACAGAGAGAAGAAAAGCCAGTTTAAGATTCACATGTGGAGATATGTTTTTGGGGAGAGCCACCTGGCTGGGACAGGGACTCCAAGATTCTCTGAGCTCTCCAGCACAACCTCTGTGACTCTTAGATGCAGGTTTCAGCCACCTGCTCCTCACCTCAGGCAGGACTTGCCTAAGCACAGAAATAGCCTGAATGCTCCCAAAAAAGCCAGGTGCATGTTTGCTTTCTTTGAAAATCCCTTTTTTTTTGCTTCTGGAAGCAGAGTTAGATGCTGTGATTGCGGAGTACCATCCCCCACGGATAAACATTCCTGACATGAAGGTGAACACATACTTCACCTTATTTTATCTCCAAGCTCCGAGGCCAAATGCTGCTGTCCAACCTGATCTACTGTCTGACATCAAAGAAGGTTCAGGAATCAGCAGCAAGAAATGTGACTAGAAGATCATCCTACATCTACAAATTGGAATGCAAAATGGGATTTGTGTCAGAAAAAGTGATGTTTGCACTGCCATCGAGATACCAAGTTGTGATGATGACTGAGAATCATCATAATTGTGGCATGGAGCATCCCTGGGCAGCAAGAACCATGCACTCATAAAAAACCATGGTTGACAACATTATTTTTCCACATGCCTCATGTCAGTGTCTGCTGGTGATCTGGCACTTGTAGATAAAGACATTGACCTTACTTAGCTTGTGGTGTATCCTTGAAGAAGGAAGACAGAATGTAAAGCAATGCTGGCAGCTAGAAGTGGGAAGATAAAGCTGCAGCAGCTGTACTTCCTGAAGAATCTGCAGAGTCATCATGAGTTTGTAGGGACTGCAAACATAACCAATCCTAATGTATATTTGGGGTACAGGCACCAATTGTAGTTTGACATATATGTACACTGAGGGTTATAAATGTCCATGAGCTGTTACAATAAACACATTCCTTCCCTATCTTGTTTTACAAAGAAAACTGTCTGTCGCTATGGCCACCTCAACTTAACAGCAACAACCTCATTTTGTTGCCTTAAAGATTTTGATCCAGACACACATTAAGAAGATCAACCCAGGTAGAAGCTGGTGAGACCTGTGAAGAATCATCATATAAATCCTTGAGTGGTTTGGCTTGGAAGGGACATTAAAGTTCACCTTGTTCCAATCTGCAGGGACACCTTCCACTAGACCAGGTTGCTCCAAGACCCATCCAACTTGGCCTTGGACACTTCCAGGGACGAGGTAGCCACAGCTTCTCTGGGCAACCTGTGTCAGGGCCTCACCACCCTCACAGGGAAGAATGCCCTTTTTTTCTGTGCTGGAGTACTCTTAGTTCAGAGTTTGAACAACTCCTTTTTTGCGTTTCATATTTCAGTCACAAACAGGAAAGAAAATTCAAGGGAAATAGAGAAATTATGAATAAGGGAAGAGAACCATGCTGCTGCAATGAATAACAGCGGGGAAAGGTCCTAGAGCAAATTTTAAAGCTGGGGAGGAATATGGCATATCCAGAGTGATACAAACCTTACTGAGCTTTGGTCTGTCGTAGGGCAAATGTCTGTCCATTGTGCACATCACAATCCGGTCAGAGAAACCCTCCTGGCGCAAGGTCTCTGCACAGACCAGACCAGCTGCCCCTATGGGAGAAGGAGACCAATGACAGCCATATGTGTGGGGCACTGAGAGATCTGAGCCCTTTACTGCTAAATCTGCTGGGGCTAACTCCAAAATCACCATCTCCACCAGCCCTGGCCACACTTCACTGCCCTTCGTAAGTCAAACAGCTCACACAGGAAGCTGCCCAGAGCAGATGTACCAGGGAAGAGAAGGGACCCTCTGTCTAAGAAGTGTGACATTAATCCTCTTGTCTGGCCCTAAACTGTCACAAAATCACAAAGAGCACACCTGAGGAGTGCTGCTAATGCCTACACACCTCTCACAAGCTCCAAGGCACAAGCAGCTGCTCAGACCCTTGGACTTCTTTAGTCGGGGAAGGGTCTGCACACCCAGCTCCTGGTGAATTTATGGCCAAGCTTGGAGGGCAGAGAGCCCTCCCTTCTCCACAGCCAAAGTGTTGGTTGTGTGACTCACTGCAGAGCATTTTCCATACTATTTCTTTAAGGGTTTTTTGTTTGCTTGCTTCAATCACAGAAAAAAAAGGCTAAATCAAACAAAAAGCTTCCTAGGGACATGCTGTCCCCCTGCATCCAGGCAGCCTGATGGGCACATCCCTTCTTCCTTACCCTAACTGTGAGACTGGAGAGCTCAGGTGAGAAGTCTTGAGTCTCTTCTCAGTCAAGGAAGCCTTGCTTGATAATAAATGTTTTTAGGGACATGGTTTCTGGCAACATCAAAGAGAGAAGATGGACCTGGACAGTATCACGGTTTGGTCCATCAGCAAGACACTCCCATTGATGGAGGGGACAGCAGAAGAAGAGACAGGTGGGTGGACATCCTGTGCATGCAGCCAGGGGCAAGCTGAGCCAGAGCTGATGCCGCACTGACACCAGGATGACTCTCACATGAGCAAGAGGCAGTGGTCAACTGCCCTCAGCTCTGCTGGGCATGGCTGGATCTTGGTCCTTGCTGTAGGGCTGGATGGCATTCTCTAAGCAATGCTCCCCACAATGCCGGATTTGAAATCACCTTTCCCATCCACCAAAACAGACTTTGGTCTTTCGCAGACCAGTAAGTTTAGCTGGTAAAGCCTGAGAAAGTTCCTTCAGCCGTGGCTAATGTTGCTTGTGAAGTGACCTCACTGAGATTGTGATGACTGTCCAGCCCTGCCACATGCCTGGACATTCCAGCTGACCTCAGGGAGCAGCATGTACTTTACACCCCAGCTTTCAGGCAAGAAGGGCACAAGGAAGGGAAAAATGTCACCCAGCAGCAAGGGAAAAGCCAGTTAGGCTGGGTTTCCTCTTTGCTCAGGCTGTGAAATGCAACTTAGATGATCCAAATTTCTACAACTTGGATATGGTGACCTGGGGGCTATAATCCATTAGGAACAAACCATGTGCCAGGAGCAGCCACTCTCTCACAGCCCTAGGTCCAGCACCCTCCATTTCACCACAACGTGGCTGAGCCTTGGCATCTAATGCAATCCAGAATTTCAGTAGATGGGCTTTACCCTGTCAGGCTTTCTAAAAAAATGGCAATATGCAAATGAAGATAGGACAAGAGAAAAGAAAAGACAGATTGGCAGTTTTGCTATTTTGGCAAGGATTTGATATTTGTTGAGAAGTTGGAAGAATTTATCTTCAGAGAAGCACCTTGAGGTGAGAACTTTGGAGTTGTAATTGGGTGAGACAGTGATGTAAAAGGTCAAAGAGAAAAAAGTGTATCCACATGACAGGGACATCTTAGCTGTGGAAATCTGGGATTGCTGATGTACTTGGGAAGGGTGTAGCAGGAAGAGGGTTCAGGGTACCCACTCCAAAGGACAGTGACAAAGCTCTGCAGACCAGAACACAGGGCACCTTTGGATCACTAGCATGTAGGACATAAAGGCTCAGGAAGATCCTCTGGTCTGACTCTTTGCACAGGAGGGACGCAGGAGGGGGTGACACGGCACACAGACACTCCGCTCCCTGCACCCCTGCTGGGAAGGAGACACACACGGTGGTCCCGGCACATGCAATCCTTACCTGCACCAATGATCAGCACATTAGTACTGCTCAGGTTGTAGTTGCTCAAGGAGATGCACTTTGCCATCATCTTTGTCCTCCTCTGTGTCTGAAGAGCCTGTGCCACCACCAAGAAGGAAAGACATTATCTTTACTCAACCACAACCTGGGCAGCCAGGCAGGGATGGGGACAATTATGGTAGTGTCATAAACCAGCTTGCATAGGAAGGGAACAACTGTGTCCTTGTACCAAACAAGGACTCAAACCCTTGCTCATCCAAATAACATTCCAATGCCCAGCGTACTACCCTTTACAATGTACTAAATTAAAATAGATCCACCATCTTCTGCAAATCCATCCAGCTACAGAGAGCTGGGAGGAGAGGGGAAGTAGAAAAAGCAGTCCAGGTATGTTCTTGTGCAATTCTGCACCAACAGATGAGATGAGAATGAAAAAGTTCTATCAGGAATTTTATCCTGCACCTGACCAGAGCTTGTATGCCTGATATCCAAAGCTGATGGACTTGTCCAATTCCCCAGAGCATACCTGTGGACCTGTTCCACCACAGCCCTGCTGCACAGACCATCTGTCCCCAGCCACTGGAGGCCAAAATCTATTCCTGGTCAAGGGAATAGTCTCAGTCCCCCTCATCACATCCCTAAACCAGCTGGAGTTGAAGTGCTACCATTTACGTGACCTCTCTGGATCTAAACCAAGTGCTAGCAGGGTCCATAAGGCTCTGAGCCACTGGATTTGCACATGTGTACATGCAAATGTGCACCAAAAGAAGGCTTTTCATGACAAGAAAGATGGCAATGGTCTGAATGGGCTTCATTCTGCATCCTGTCAGGGGATGAGAGCCCTCTCTGCCTATGCACCAGGTTCCTCCCTAGCAGGAGCTGATGTTTGGGCTCAAGAGGGAAAACAGGTGGTCTCTGGCATCACTATGCCATATTCAGACAAGGCCAAAAGGCTGGTGGAAGAGGCCTGTTTCCATGGGCCAATTAAATTAAAAGTTGCTCTGAGTTTAAGGAAACGTAGGACAAGTTCAGGACAAACACCAGTAAGATCTGAAACCTTTGATTCACCCACGCTGGATACTCACATATCCCTCTGCCCAGGCATGGCTTTCCTGCCACAGGACCAAAGGAAAAGCATTTCCCCCCACCCTCATGCACATAGAGCAAAACCCAAAAGCATTGGCCTTATTTTTGGGATGTCAGTGGCCCATTACCTGCTTGCTTGCTCGGATGTACACCTTCTCCTTCTCAATCTTCACCTGAGGGTGACAGAACAGCAGCAGTTTGCAGGACAGTGAGGGCTCCCTCTGGGCAACAGTTAACAAAAGGAGCAGCAATGGTAGCGGGTCGCCTGTGAGAGCAGCTCAGGCCATGGCAGGGCTCATCCCAGCTCAAGGCTGGGGGATGTCTCCTGTCTCATATCAACCATGCACCGACACTCATTGCACAACTTAATCCCAGGCTTACTTATGGTTTCTCATTCCCAGCCCGCTCCTACTTGAGACTGGGCACCTACTCCCCAGGGTGCCAGGAGGTGTCTGATGCCCAAGGGTGGGTGTAATGGAGCTGCAGGGAGGAAGAAGATAGGTGAAGGTGCTGGTCTCCACTACCCACACCAGCACATTTTCCTTGGAAAACATTTGCTCCATGCCATAAAGAACGTTGCTTATCCCAAAACAAAGAGACATTTTGTGGGTGACACTAATCTGAGTGGTGTGGCTGATGCTCTAGACAGAAGGGATCCATCCAGTGGGAGCTGGGCAGGCTGGAGAAGTGACCCCATGGGAATGTCATGAGGTTCAACAAGGCAAAATACAAGGTGCTGCATGTGGGTTAGAGCAATCCACAATATCAGCCCAGACTGGGAGATGAAGGGATCGAGAGTAGCCCTGAGGAGGACTGGGATTGCTCAGCCTGGAGAAGAGAAGGCTCAGGGGAGAGCTTAGAGCCCCCTCCAGTGCCTAAAGGAGCTCCAAGAGAGCTGGAGAGAGACTTGGGACAACGGCCTGGAATGACAGGACAAGGGGGAATGGCTTCTGATTGAGAGAGAGAAGGAATATTGGGAAGAAATTCTTCCCTCTGAGGGTGATGAGGTCCTGACACAGATTGCCCAGAGAAGCTGTGGTTGCCCCATCCCTGCAAGCGTCCTACACCAGATTGGACAGGGTTTGGAGTAACCTGGTCTAGTGGGAGGTGCCTCTGTCCTGTGAAATGAGATGGTCTTCAATGTCCCTTCCAACCNTTGAGAGAGAGAAGGAATATTGGGAAGAAATTCTTCCCTCTGAGGGTGATGAGGTCCTGACACAGATTGCCCAGAGAAGCTGTGGTTGCCCCATCCCTGCAAGCGTCCTACACCAGATTGGACAGGGTTTGGAGTAACCTGGTCTAGTGGGAGGTGCCTCTGTCCTGTGAAATGAGATGGTCTTCAATGTCCCTTCCAACCCAAATCATCCTGTGATTCTGTGTTTCCTCTGCTGCTGCAAGGACAAGGGTCTCACCTGGAACCTGGGTAAACTATCCAAGCCAGGGAAGTCCTCAATGTCACCTGTACCGATGTTGAAGCAAGCTCCATGCCAGGGACAGCGGACTCTTCCTTTGGACAAAACCCCTGCAGGGAACACAGCAGAGCAGGGTTGGTGCTGCCCTGCAGCTGCCTCCCATTCTCTAGGATGGCACCTCTCCTACAGGACACATCAGCTGATGTGAACCTGGATGCGCAACACTGGAGTTCTCTCAATATGCACATTGGACAGGCTTAGCTGTTGGGGACCAACTGGGATATAGGATCCAGCAGCAATCCCTTCTAAAATGCCTTGGATGGCAGTGTCCCCCAGTGTCTCTGGCACAGCTCCTAAGCTGTCTGCTCTGCCTGGGATATAACCTCGAGAGCAGTGCCTCAGAGCGTCACTGATTTAGAGCACGTGTGTTCCAGAGCAGACACTGACACAGCAAGGTGCCTGCACACATCTGGAAGACACAGGCATGCCCAAAGCCATGTGTTTATTTCTCCAGGTGTTTGCTCAGAGGCTGTTACCTTGGACTTTAACTTACCCTGCTATAATGCTGGGGCAGAGCATTGGCTACCATGTGGCCATAGACTGGTATTGAGCTTGTGCCTGAGGCACAGCAGCACCATGTCTCATCATCACCATGTGTGGAGATGGAAGGGCAGCTCCTGAACTTACTGCTGTAGCAAATTCCCTAGTGAGATCCCTGTCTGAGGAATGTATCCACAGGTCTCTGAAAGGGCAGATGAACTCTCACCTCCACGGCAGCATGGAGCTCTTCTGCCCTTCTCAACAGGCTCTCGCCCCAGGTGAGGGGCTGAAAGCATGGCTGCTACAGTTAGCACTGCTGCTGGGCCAGTAATGCCCAGAGGACACACAGCAGGATGCTTCACTGTCTTCCCCAGCATCCCACTTCCAGTAAAGCGTCCTCCCAACCCCAGTTTGGGTGATGCACTTCCACACACAGCCAGGCCAGCGCTGATGTTGTTGCTTAGGCTCTGGGCAGGGAACTGCCTGAAGTCCATGCTGAGAAAGTGTCAGGATGCATATTTTTAATGCCAAGATGGGAAACCACCACACCTCTTCAGTCAATAACATGAGCAACATTCTTCTTGCTACTGAAAGGATCTCATCAGCCCAAAGACGTTCCTCCTTTTGATTTACAGTCACTAGCAAAAGCCCTGTAACCAACAGTGGCAGCTGGTGTCAACTGCAACCAGAGCTGTGGCAAAGTGCTCTGAGGAGGTTTGTGCAATCCCAGCTTGCTGCCCATGCCTTCCTGAGCCAGAAAACGCCCAGGTGATGCTGTGTGGCACAGAACTGCCCTGTGCCTGGCAGCACAGCTGGGTGAACACTGGGCTGTCCTTTGTCCACCCTGTGATGCCTTCAGTTGCTCTCCCAGGACAGGATGCAGACTGACCTTTGACCAGTGGAGCCCCATAGTGGGGACACTTGTGTCCCACGGCGTGGAACTCGCCACTCTCCTTGATGAGCAGAGCCTTCCCGCAGCCCAGGTCCACTTCCCTCATCCTGGGGAGGAGGAGTATGGAAAGAGATGGTAGAGCATCCCCCTCACAGCAGATGCCACACCCTCACCCTACAACCCAGACCTAGTCCTGACAGCTCCCTGCCTCCTTCAGCTTGCTCACCACTGCCTCCAGGTGACTACAGGTGCGGGTCAGTCCTTGTCACCAAGCCAGTTTTGGAGGTGGCTCTGTTGTCCCCAGCCTTGGGCACATCCAAGCTGGGCCAATGAGTGGCAGCATCTTAATCCATCACTGTGTCAAGACAGAGCCCGAAGTACCTCCCCAGCTGCTGGGGAACCCGGTAGTGGGAGCAAGAACCCAAAGTGGTTTTACTGCAACCTCATCCCTCCTCCTGGCCCCAGTGGCTGACCAGGTCCCTGCCAGTCTTGTGTTCAGTCTTTCAAAGCAAACACAACATGTCTCAGAGTTGAAAACCAAGGAGGGGTAACTGCCCCTTGGAGTCTGCCTCCCACATCTCAGGGCTTTGTGCTCTGGTCCTGGCCACACCATAGGGTCAACAACGTTGGTCACCTTTTCCTGATAAATCCCTCAGGACAGCAGACACCTGCATGTGATCTCCTTGATGTTTCCCTCAGCTGTTTTTGCAGAGTGAAGCTCACACTGCAACCTCCTGCTGGCACCAGGCTCTGGAGCCCAGCTGTATGTCACCAAGGGGCTTCACCTCCTCAGTACTGCTGGGTTCAGTCCTGTTCTGCACAGGAGACAACACACCTTGAGCCATTCCCATAGAAGGTTCTCTTTGAAATCTCCCAATTTTTGATAAAACTCGAGGGAACGGTCTTAAACTAAAAGAGGATAAATTTACTTTACATATAGGAAAGAACTTTTTACAATGAGTGCTGAGGCACTGGCACAGGTTGCCCAGAGAGGTGGTGGATGCTTCATCCCTGGAAACATTCAAGGTCAGGTTGGACATTGGTTTCAGGTTAGACCTTGGACCTTCATTTGCTTTTTCCAGCCTGGAGAAGACGAGACTGAGGGAGACTTCATCACAGTCTGCAGCTTCCTCATGAGAAGTAGCTCCGATCTCTTTTCTTTGTGACCAGTGACAGGACCCGAGGGAATGGCTGGAGTTGTGTCAGGAGAGGTTTAGGCTGGATATCAGGAAAGGTTCTTCCCCCAGAGGGTTGCTGGGCACTGAACAGGCTCCCCAGGGCAGTGGTCATGTTCCCAAGGCTGCCAGAGCTCCAGAAGTGTTTGGACAACACTCTCAAGGACAGAGTAGGATTGTTGGGGTGTTTGAGCAGGGCCAAAAATTGGACTTGATGATGATCCTTATGGGTCCCTTACAACTTATAATATTCTATGATTCTACGAATGGGGCTCTGAGCAACCTGGTCTAGGAGAGAGCCCTTATTTTGCAGGGAGCTGGACATGGAGCACAGAGCTGCTGTCCTGTGGAAACTTCCCCTCTTCCAGCCAGAAAGCCTATCCCCACACAGTTTGGTGTTTATCTGGAAATCCTGGTTGCTCCCGTTGCACAGGGTGGACTATCTCATCTACAGCCAGCCCTGATGCTGCCTCTGGGCTACCAAACACACCACTGTGCCCACAGCAAACCCCACCTGCTCAAGGTGGCCACTGGCCAAGTGTGATCCCGGAATGCTGTTCATGCATGCCAAGTTCCAGGATCTTGGAAGAATGGGACTGACTTTGCATGCTTATTCCTCTTCAGGTAACGTTCCAACTCTATACCACCACTTACACACAGGCTACAGAGACACTTGTCCCACTCTCTGTTTCCATGGAGATGAAAATGGGGCTCAGCCCACCAGCACTCCCATCACACCTTCAAACCCACCTTGGACAAGACTTTGGGCAGGTGCCTGCTCCACCTGCATCAACAAATGCTCCATTTCCCAATTTCCTTACCAATTTCCTGATTTCCTTTCCATATTGGGCGAAAACCAGCAGAGTTCATCACACCTCCCCTCAGGAGCAGTTTTGTCCCAGTCACTTGGCTGCCTTGCTCCCTAGTGATGCAGCTCTGCTCCCTCCCCATGCAGGACACTTGGAGCTCTTCCCTCAGCACAGAATAGAGCAGCACAAGTCTTGCTGCATTCCTCAGCTGATAAAACCTGTTCAATGGCAACCATAACTCCCTGGGAAGATAAGTGAAAGAGTTTACAGCTTACCTAAGGAGCTGTGTGACCTGAGAGAGTCAAAACCAAGACCTGGTGTCTTCAAAGCAGTACACAGCCACCTGCAAGAGTCCAATCCCGCACTCACTCCAGAGAGATCCAGAGAATTATTTACACTGCCCTGCACCCTGCTAAACTGTTTACTTAGTTGGGAATTTGTCCTGTTGCCTCACTCCACTCCCCACTTGGGAAGCACAAGCTAAAACTCAGCTCTGGCCAGCGAAGGACCTTTGCTCGAGAGCTGTGGGAGCAGTGCGGGCTGTTTTCTGTCCCCCTACTTAGCCTGCTGGGAGGCTGGCTGTCTGCAGCAGCACCAGTTTATCCACCAGTATCTTTTATTGGTTCTGCTGAGGTCATGCTGGTACCAGAAAGACAGAAAGGATGAGTAGAAAGCATACCTTGTGCTTGCAGACTCCACTAACAGAATGCAGTGGTGCCTGAACTCTCGTGCCAGCGCTGCTGCCGTGCCCTCGCACACCCCTGCCCACCACACTCCTTGGGAGAAGCATCCTGGAAAATCACTCTGGGTACCAAAGCAAGAGGACTCCTTTGGCCTGGCCCATTGTTTTACATGAGCTGTGGGACCCTCTCACAGCACCTCTCTCTTAATATGGACTCAGCCTGCTTGAAAACAGCTATTCTCAACATCAAATGTCTAGCGTGGCACATCTACTGCCACAGTCAGTAGCATGTTTCAGTAGCTGATGCACACAAGCCTGAAGTGTGGGCCCAGTTCCCAGACCACTGCCAGTTCCTAGCCCAGACTTTAGCTGAGGGGCTCCCTGCTATAGCCACCTGCAGCCATGTGTGTTCTCATGAGCTGCAACCAGCTCCTCCTTACCTTCCCTGCAGCCAGCAGAGCTCTCCAAATCTTTTCATCTACCATACTATCTGCTCCATTCATAGAATTGCAGAATCACAGGATGGTTTGGGTTCGAAGGGACCTTAAAGACCACCTCATTCCATCCCCCTGCCAAGGGCAGGGACACCTTCCACTAGACCAGGCTGCTCCAAGCCCCATCCAACCTGGCCTTAAACACTTGCAGGGATGGGGCAGCCACAGCTTCTCTGGGCAACCTGGGCCAGGGCCTCCCCACCCTCAGAGGGAACAATTTCTTCCCAGTATTCCTGCCCTCTTTCTCTGTAAAACCATTCCTCCTTGTCCTGTCCCTCCATCCCTTGTCCCCAGTCCCTCTCCAGCTCTCCTGGAGCACCTTTAAGCCCTGAAAGGGGCTCTCAGATCTCCCTGGAGCCTTCTCTTCTTCAGGCTGAACACCCCCAGCTCTCCCAGCCTAGCTCCAGAGCAGAGGGGCTCCAGTCCTTGGAGCATGTCTCTGGCCTCCTCTCTAGCAGCTTTAGCAGCTAGAGTACCTCCTGCTCTAGCAGCTCCATGCCTTTCTTGTGCTGAGCACCCCAGAGCTGTAGGCAGCACTGCAGGTGGGGTCTCACAAGGGCAGACCAGCCTGATTTTCCTACATCCTTTTGCCCTAGAACACTAAAGCAGAGCACAGTCTTCTAGTAACACCCCAACACAAAGGCAGCAGACACAGAAGTCTCCATGACACTTGGTGTTCAGCCTACATCTTGACCCTGGAACAGTACCGTCCCTGTGCAACCAGTATTTCTCAGGGTAGTCTCCCCTTTTTGCTTCACTCCACCTTCGAGGCAATCCCAGTTGCTGCCTGTGCTCTGCCCTGGGTCCTCTTGCCATCACTACTCACCTGCACAGGAGGCAGCAGGTCAGCCATCATCTACCAGGAGAAACTCTGCAGCCACTTTGCTGGCCCTCCATTCCAGAGCATCTCCACTGACTCCTCATCCCCACCTCTCACTGGAGGAGGACATTTGCCTCCAGTTCCCAATGGCCCTCCAGCACGTCTCCGGGCTCAGCAGAGCTTGAAGAGTCATTGAATCTTGAGTTGGAAGAGACCCATAAGGATCACTGAGTCCAACTCCAGGCCCTGCAACAGGACACCCCACCAATCCCCGCCTGAGTCTGAGAGCATTGTCCAAACCCTCCTTGAGCTCTGGGACATGACCACTCCCCGGGGGAGCCTGTTCAGTGCCCAACCACCCCCTGGGGGAAGAACCTTTCCTGATATCCAGCCTAACCCTCCCCTGACACAGCTCCAGCCATTCCCTCGGGTCCTGCCACTGGTCACAGAGAGAAGAGAGAGGTGCTGCCCCTCTGCTGGCCCTTATGAGGAAGCTGCAGACTGTGGCAAGGTCTCCCCTCAGTCTCCTCTTCCACAGACTGAAAAAGCTGTCATGGTTTAGGAGTGGTATTCCCCAATTTAGTGTTCTCACTAAAACCACACTGCGACTCGATCCCCTCTCTCCTTCCCCCTTCCCTCCTGTGGCTGGCTGAAGAGAAGAATAGAAGGCACAAAAGGTAAAGGTCATGGGCTGAGATAAGAACAATTTACTGGAAAACATCAGTGAGATAAGAAAAGGAACAGTAACAGCAACAATATCATGCAAAAATGCTTACTCTTGGACGCCACCTCAGCCACACTACCCCACTGCTCCTTCCAGGGACCAGTGTTACCCAAAACACTCCCTCTAGCTCACAACCAGCATTACCATCACATTTGCTCAACTGGAAGGAACCTATTCTTCCCCCTGCCTCCAGCAATGACATGAGGTGGTATAGAATAACCTCTGGGTATTGGTCATGGACCCTCCTGGCTACTGAAAAAATTAAGCCTGTCCTGGCCGGAACTAGGACACAAGCCAAGTGACCTCAGCTGCTCCTCGTCACATGAAGATTTAATCCAAGAGAGTCCAGTGCATCCCTCTGTAGAATGGTCTAATACATAAATTCCTATTCCAATGGAAAAAAACAATTCATTCCTGTATGAACTTACCTAATAAGAAAAATTTATGGCCCATGAAGCCCCTAAAGTTTAGCACAAAGTAGCCTGTAGTACATGGATTATTCTAGGATATTATCACAGGCAATGCTTCAATTTAAAGCAAACAGTTGCCAGACTCCTGACATTGCTCCCTCGCTGGAACAAAAGCTATTCCAAACTGTTTTCCTCCACAAAAGTACAGAGCCCACTGAGATGTCAGCCATCAGCCTGATGGAACCTGTACTTCTACTCCAGAAAAGAGGCACCAGCCTATAAAGCACAGTGATGGAAACAGCCACTTTTTAGACTTCAGAAGACTCTTAAATCAGAGCAGTGAATGTGCCCAGTTGAAGTGTGTTCTCATTTGCAAAAGATCTGAAAAACTGCACCCTTAGAGAAAGAGCCAGCTGGAAGAGCCAGGCACTGCAGCCAGGACAGAGCACATGGCCTACCCCATCAGCTCCCCCCACTTCTTGTGCTGCTTTATAAAACCACTAAGGCTATAAATTTATAAAAAATCGTCTGGGTTGGACAAGCTGAGCAGAGCCTCCTGAGAAATTCTGCTACAAAACATCACCTTTTTCTGAGACAAGTCCCAGCACAGACCATGCAGGGAACAGCAGACCTTCTGGTAAAAAACGGTTGTCACTTGTCCATGATAAAATTTTTTAAGATTAAAAAACCCCTTTATTTTACTATGTTCAACTATCATCTCCAGAAAGTCTAAAAATGAGACAACATGTTCGGTTTGGGTTATACGGTCTCTCAAGTTTTATCTGCAACAAGTTAGGCACTTACTGTCCATTCTCCAGGTCCTTCACGTGGCAAACGGATGCTTCCACCATGTCCTTTGGGTTGTGGTAGGGATTGCTGGCAATTGGATGCTCCTCAAGGTGGTAGTGCCGGGCAGTTCCGTTGACTTTGTAGATCAGGGGGCTGGCTTTCCCATTGGGTGACATCTCCTCCTTGCTTCTCTCCTTCTCAGGTATCACTACTTCAATTTTCACTTCAACTGCAGGAACAAACAGAGATCTTCACTAAAATGAAGCCAGAAGTTTTTCTGCCAGTCTGTCTCCTTCCCCGAACTTGGAAAGGAGCTGACAGACATCAGAATAGACATTTTTTTGTTGGCTTCCCTGAGAAGATAAAACATTTAATATCAAATTTGGCTTGATAACCTAAGCCCATTATTCCTCTGTTTTTTCTGCATTGGGCATTTTGAATTCATAAAGTACATATTCTTGCAGGCAGAGTCATGAGTCATCGGTGCAAAACAATCCCTCAGCCACAGTTCTTGTTCTGTTCAGTGGAAAACAGATTCAAGCAGCTGTATGTGAGGCACGCCAAGGCCTCTGGGGCTCAGACAGACTTCAAAAACACGCTTTAATTGTTTGTAGGTGAACTGAAAGAGAAAGCCAACACTGCATGGTGCTTATTCATTAGATGGAGACCAATTAATAGAAATACCAAAATTATTTCCACATGAGGTTTTGAGTGTAGAGTGACTCTTCAGTATTAGGTAACAGAAGCAAGGATGGTCCATTTTTCTCATGTGTCCACCAAAGGTCTGACAATAAACCACCCCTGTCCTGGGGACCAGGGTACCCAGGGACACGTGGGAGCAGGGACAGTGGGGAACAGAGGAGCTCTTCTCAGCCACCCAGGTGAGGATATGCAGAAGTTACTGTGAGGGTGGTGAGGCCCTGGCACAGGTTGCCCAGAGAAGCTGTGGCTGCCCCATTCCTGGAATTGTTCAATGCCAGGCTGGACGGGACTGAGAGCAACCTGGGATAGTAGAAGGTGTCCCTGCCCATGCCAAGGGGCTGGAACGAGATGGTCTTTAAGAGCCCTTCCAACCCAAACCATTCTGTCATTCTATGTTCATCCAAGCTCCCTGAAGGGCAGCACTCACTCATCCTCCCTGCACCCCCACCCACTGTCCCATGCCTGGGGTAGGCAGGCTGGGCACAGAAGCCTCAGAGGAAGCCACTGATGAGCTCTCACATCACAAAGTGGAAAACATCACTTTACCTCCTAGGGACTTCAAAAAGCTGAAGGCCTTAATATTAATAATAAACCCCAGTGAGTTCTATAGCAAGCCAGAGGCAAGTGCCAGAAATTGATGAAGCATCTCAAGCACAAAGGAGATCATTGAGCTTTCCCCACATGCAGTGGAGTGTTGCCCCAGCAGCAAGCACTGAGCCCAGCAGGAGAAGGATAATCACAATTTATAGGTTTTGAAACCACTCTCCCACACCCTGTGCAGAGATGGTGCTGTCACAGCTCACACAGAGCTGGTGCAGGCGCATGATGGTTCCTGTCACCCGTCGTCCTGCCCAGGCTGTGCTGTAGGAGTGGGTGCTGGGATATCATACAGGCTGCCAGCTCATCTTCTATGCATCACACACTCAAGACAAACCCCAGGAAAAAATTATGCAGAGATTGAGAACTGGGCCTTCAGAAGAGGATCTGGCATCATGGGACTGCAGCACTGGAGATAACAGCAGATTACTTCATTGCTTGAACATAAGCTCTTAATTAAACACTGAAATATCAGGACAGAGACAGGCACTGCAGCAGCAGCCAGATCTGGGGGCTGGCCAGCAGTACAGTCAGCACACCTATTTAGGGATCCAGGACTCCACTCCCCAAAGCTCTTGTACCACTCCTTGTATCTGCTCCTCAAAAGGTGAGATGTGTGCAATGCCAAGATTATCTTGGCATTATCTTGGCACTATGAGAGTGTTCAAGGGACTAAAGGTCTCTCTTGGATATAAGGAGATGGAGCAAATAAGGACCTTCTGTATATCTTAAAAAAGTGTCCGAGTCAATTCCATTGATTTCAGGCTGCATCTGAAATATTCCCTTCATATGGAAACATGTGGATGGAGCAAATAACTCTATTCTGTCCCTACTTCTTATTTGGACAGGGAATAGGTGGATTCTTAGAAATAGTAAAGTCCAGTACTCGGCTCCGATGGTGTTCAATTCCCACACAAAACAGCTGTAAAACCCCTTTGCTAGAACAATCAGCATCCTCAAATGCCTCTGTTTACTGCCCTGCATTTGCAGGTTTTATAAGTCCAAGATGAAGCCCTGCAGTCGATGCTGAGCCACCCTGGAGCTATGGAAGGCTTGTCCGAAGCCTTTTTGAAGATAGCTAATCCAAACCAGAGCTGAGGGACGGCAGTGCGTTGCAGAGTGGCATTTTCAGGCATTTGGTCCTGTTACACAAATACAGCTCTCACAGAGTGCTGGTCTTCCAGTACCGGTCCAAGATTACACACAGTTTTGCTGATGGGATACAAAACAAAGTGGAGTTGCCAGGAGAGTTCGTCACAAGTTGAGTCAACAAAGGCATTTATTCCTGTATGCATTTTCACTCCTCAAGCATTTCAAGGAGAGATATAAACAGGGTTTTCATGAAGAAAACTTACAGGTCACAGTGTCCAATGCCATATTATTTTGGCAATGACCCATAACATACAGATCAAGAGCAGAAAATCACCTTTATTTTCTCCTTGTGCCTTACACAAAGGCAGGGACCTCACTCCTTGAACGTTCAGTGGATCACAACTCCTATTGCCCTTCTGACGTTTTGAGTCCAACCTGAAATCTCCACTGCCTGAGGCAGTGAAGACAAATGGCCAAGAAAAGATCCCCAAAAGACATTTGTCCACCCACAAAGGCACATGGATGCTGACTGATTTGATAGTACCACTATGATTCCCCTTGCCCTGCAGCACAGAAAGCTAGGAGCTCTCCTCCATGGCAGCTTTGGCAACACTGATTGGGCCAGTCCCCCATACAACAGCATCACTCCCTGGGGTCCTGTGCTGGGCTGATGTGGGTGCTGCTGGGTAGGATGAGTGTGGGTGACCATGCAGTGCCTGCTCATGCCCAGCCTGCTCAGCACAAGGCTGAACATTGACTCTTCCACAGCGCCCCTCAATGAGCCAGTTTGCCCGGGCAGTTGACACCATAGCCCCTGCCCCTCCCACATATACCCATGTTCCCCAGACCGCACAAAACAGGGAGCCCACCCAGCCCAGTCGTGGTGGGATCATGCCGGGCAAGGGGGGCATCCTTGATGTCCAGGAGCCTATAACTGCTTTCCCCACTGGAAGCAGTACACTTGAACAGGCTTGGCCAAGATAATAAAACCCCAACAGCAGAGCAGCCCTGGGACTGCAGGGGAAAAGAAAAGGGCTGGCCAACGAGTGACAAAGCTGCAGCAGAAGGAAGGTGCTGGAGCCCCACACGTCTGTGTGGGGATAGCTGTCACACAAACCTGCCCTGGGGCACGAGAGGGGCAGCTCTGCCCCACGTACAGCAGAAAGGCAGAAGCAGGAGGGTGGTGAGGTAGGAGGAGATGGGACCGGGTGGAGCTGCCCCCCTCGTGCTGCAGGGTGGGTTTCCCTCCCGCCTGTCGACCACCCCCTACCAACCCCACCCCCGGCAGTGCTGCTGCCCCCCACAGCTCCCTGCCTGGGAGTGAGAGAGCCGAGGAATCTGGGGGGATTAAGAACGCAGTAATCCTCCCCGCGGGAGCCGAGCATTAACATTCCCCCGGCCAGCGTCCACTGCTGACCTACTTCTCCCATGGGGACGGCGGGATGGGGCCTCGGCGTTGGAGGGCAGTCACCTGGTTTGGGCTTGGAGAAGCATCCTCCCATGGCGCCGTGCGGGACAAGCAGCGGGGCCAGGGGCGGGCAGGTCATCAAGGGCGCGGGCACATCCTCGCATGGTACACGGCCAACTCGCGTGTCTCGGCTCCGGCGTCGATCCCCACGTGCCCTGGGTAGAAAAGTACTGTGAAAGCCGGTACCGGCCGGGAAGGCGGATGCTGCAGGGAGGGAGGGCAAGGCAAACCCGTGACAGCGCTGTTGCCTGTGCCCACAGCTGCAGGCGGGAGCGGGCAGCACCAGTACAGTGAGCACAGAGCACGGGGGCACCGAGCCCCACCGTGCACCCCCAGTGACTCGAGAGACAAGCGGACAATACGCTGCTTGGGTCACCGCGCTGGGAGCCGCTGGTAAACTCAGTGATGAAGTTTATAAATTCAATCATCTAAGTTAATTACAAAAACCCTCATATCATTTATGGTCAGACTTTAATAACTTTTCAAAGCCCTGCCTTTGGGAATTAAAGGTCTAAACCCACAGGTCACAGCCTAAATACGATGATTAAACCATAAATACATTTCAGTTGTTTTTTTTCTGTTATTATTAGGTATTCCAGTTATGCTCATTCCTGCAGAAATGCCATTGGCTTTGTAACAAATAATTAATTAAAGAGTTTTTGCTATCAGACCATTTTGTATCAACTTCCTTTTTTTATCCTATTAAGACCAATTTTTTTAATGTTTGAAGTAAAGTTGTGGTTTTCTTATTAGCTTTGACTTGGAGTGCTTTCAGATTTGGTACAAAGAATTCAGATAAACCTTCTCCGTTACATTGCATGACTGAAAACAGCAAAGACTCATCCAACACAGTGGCAATAAAATACTATATTTAATTCATTTTACCCTTTCCTACCTGAATTGAGCCAATTTACTATGGGTTTGCCATACACTCAAAAAGCTCTCTGATCTGGGCAGGAAATTAAAACCTATTTCCAAATTATATTTTAAGACAGACAAGGTAGGTTTTTCTACAGCTTAGAAAGTGCCTTAAGATCTTTATGATGAAAATTAGAGAAGTGCCAGGAGACAGGTAACAAGCCCTGCACCTTCTCTCCTTTGCTTAAACACCAACTCAAAATACCAGGATGTATCCCTCTGTTTCCAGAGGGATGCCATGCATGGCAACACCTCCACCAAGCCCCAAGTATGTTGCAGAAGCACCTTCAGAGCCTCGAGCATGTTGAATAAGCAATCCAAGCTATAAGGGAACACGAGCCTGGTGCCTTGCATGTGGTGCAAAGCAGACACATGCTATTTGATACTGAGCACTGAGGTTACCAGTTTGCAGCAGACTATTAATGCAGAAAAACCAACCCAACACTGCCCACAAAGAGTGATCAAATGTGTATGGAGCCACCAAAAAATTTCATGTGCAAAGAGAGATCATTAAATGCAGAAGGGAAGAGCCAAGAGCTCTTCTCCAAGAGCATCCCAGAGAAACAGCATGACAACATTTATGCAAGAGCAAATGCCAAAAAAATGCCACATAGGAAGATGCACAAATGCAGAGGAAGACTGGGGAGCAATGGGGAAAAGCAGAGTGGAGACATCACATGCAGTAGCTGCTGTACAGCCCTTTGCCAGAAGCAGCAGGAGAAAAGGAAAATAGCTTTTGTACCAGGCAAAGCAAATCTCGAACTTCTAATGTATCAGTCATACAGGACAACAATTTAGTGTAAAACACATAATGAAATACTGCCACAGCTGCCTCAGGAGCAAACCAGGCCCCGTCCCCCCTGCCCCACCCCAACCCAGAACAGCAATTTGCAGTGGGTTTCCTGCAGCAGAAGTAGATGTTGTGGTGGCAAGACAGGGTCATGCTCCAGGCAGGTAGTGCCCTGGCTGCATCCCAGCATTCCCTTGGGATGCTGTGCATATGGACGAGCACAGAAGGGAACCCCAACTACCAGAGCAGGCAGTGGGATGGATGGCAGAAGGGTGGCTCCCAAAGATGCCTCAGCAGAGAATCACTCCAACTTCTCCAACCCCTCCAGAAATGCTGATGCAGGACTGGTTTCCAGCTGGTCTGGTTGGTTTTAACAGGGGCTTGGAGGCATGTCAGAGTTCCTCAATGTTCCTCCATTCATATCAGATGCCTTTACTTTAGACCTTAAAGATGGCAATCTGCTGCCATGCCCTCAGGCCCACTTCACATCTCCCAGTTTCCCCACTGATGTTCCCCCCAGCCCTTCAGAGGCACTGAGACACTTGCACCTCCCAGCACAGGTCAGAGGGAAGTGGTTGATAACAAAGGTGTCCCTTCTCCACTCCTGGCATTCACTAGGCAAAACCAAAATGGTTCTTGGTAGGATTTCAGCTGATGCCACCAGAGGAGAAGCCACCTGGCTGCCCCTAGCCTCAGTCCCAGCCAGGACATAGAGATGCTTCAGAATCAACTGAGACCCAGCTGGTTGCAGAAAGGCACCAGCCTGCCCTGCTGACCAACTCAGCGAACACAACATGGTCATGTCACTGCTAGTGGCATCCAGAGGCACTGATCCAGAGCTGGATCCTGCAGGAGTCACAGCTAAAATCTCTCTATTAGAAGAAGGAAATAAGCTTATATACAACACAATACAGCTGAACCCAGGATCCCCCGTAAAACCATGCTAAGTCCTGAAGGGTGATGGCCTGACCTGCATAAGGTGTCCATGCCTCAGTAAACCAGTACATCATCTGTTCCCTGAACAAAACGACACTCTGTGCCACACAGCTGGACAGGAACACCTTCAACATCTGTTCAAAGAGGCAACTGTCATGGTGCTGAGGAACAAAGTGCCCCATCCCTAAAAACTCCAGTGTGAATGGGGAACCGGTCCTGCACCAGGCTGTCTGCAGAATTCCATCACCCACAGAGAGCACTGCCTGAGCACACAACCAGGGACACCAGCCTGCTCTAAACAGGAGAAATAGGGAAAATAATCCAACAAAGAGAGAGAAACAATCCAGTGCTACTGACCCTGCACACTTCCCCTGTACAGCAGTAATATATGTAAAATATGGCAACATCAAGTTTCATTGCAGGTCAGGGATATCAGACCAGAGAGACCACATGGCTCAGCCCAGCCCATACTTGCCACCAGGCTCAGGCAGTCTGTGCTGAGAGCAGGATCCAGAGCCTGCACCACTTCTGAGCAGTGCAGTGCTGGCAGAGCTATTATTAGCACTGTGCTTCTGCTTGCTGCAGCACCCCAGGCTCCTGTTTTAATCAAGTGCTGTGCTGTGACTCCAAAATCTTTTCCAAGAGCTAATGTGGCAACTATATATCAGTATATCAGTACACTGTAGGTATAAATAATGTTTTTCCCCTGAATATCAGTTTGTGTTTATTGCCGCAGTATCATTTCCTCACCTGACACCAGATCCTTCCCATCCAGTTGCAGCATCTGTCAGCATCTGTCCTGCTGCTGGTGAATAATCCTGCACTGCCTGCCTAGAAATCTGGCACAGATCTGTCACCAAGCTGTGCCCAGTGACATGGGCATCTCCCCACAGACATCAGTTTGCAATCCAAATTAGCTTCAGCTGGAGACCTCTGTGGAGCACTGAGCACGGACACACTCATGACATTGTTGATGGAGTTCCCTCAGTCATGATTCACCTGCTGTGGGAGGGGGTCTCTCTTGATTTCCAGATTTTTTTATTTTCCGATCCATGGAAAGCCAAGGTCCAAACAACTGAGGATGAGGAAGGTTTCTTCTAGGACATACACCAGGATCAAAAAGCAGAGGTCAGCAAGAGATACCTCCCAAGGAAGGCATTCCGTCAGGATAAGGAGGAGACCTCCCCACGGATCGAGGAAGAATTTCTCAGTATTGGAGGACTAAAGAAAACAATGGAGAGGCAGGCAGTGTGGGCCATGGGATGGCTGTTTCCCAAAAAGAATGGGATCAAAGGGCCAAACAAAGAGACGTGACACCTCTCAGTAGCTTTTAATGCAGGAAAGGCAACATGGTAGCCCCAAGGCCATGCTGGCCTTCATCTCCCATCAGGGTGGCACCTCTTGCTCTGCACCTTCTGCCCAGGATCATGGACGAATTTAGGCTAGAAGAGGTCTCTGGTAGTCATCTGATCCAATTCCAGCTGTGAGCAGGGTGATGTACCCACCTAGATCAAACCTTAATTTGTCTAAAGCTTTGGAGAATGGACTCACTGCTATTCGTGACTTGACCCACTAACACCTGAGGGTCCTCAGAGGTATCAGATCTTTTCAGATGGGTATCAGTGGAAAAGATTCAGTGGTCTGAAAAGAACGAGAAAATCCATCCTTGGAATCTGGAGACCAACCCAGAGCTCCCCATTCACACCACATTTGGCAGATGCAGTCCTCCTTAGAAATGGGAAGAGGAGATGTTAAACGATTTCACTTCCTCGACACTTTGAAGCATGTATACTGGGACCAGGAATGACATCTTTGCTCCCAGGCATATCACTTCTGGAATATTTGTCAGACTCAGACTCCCTGACTTACCTCCAGTAGAGGAAGGGAAGGGGTTGGGCAGTCATGCTGTCCCCTAGAGCCATGGCAAGCTCCAGGGGATTGGGCGCAGGGCTTGCTCACATGCTCAGGGAACAGCCCATAACCAGTTTGGGGTCAGAAAAGAGTTTTTTCCCTTGCAGACTGGCACAGGTGCCTGGGGGCTTTTCCCTTCCTCTGCAGCTCTGAGCACAGTCCCTTGCCAGGGCTCCTTGGGGCCATTTTTGGCCAGGGATTCTCTGCTGTGGCAGGGCCAGGACTCCAGTTGTGTCTGTGATCTCTCTGCCTCTCTTCCCCATGGCATGTTTTTCTAGTTTTCAGTCACTTGTAGCATAGGTCTTCTAAGGCGATGTCCAACGGCTCTGCACTCAACAGGAGCTGCTGGTTTTCAACTGCCCCTGCATACAATAACATTTTCTTTTTATTTCATCTGGGTTCTATTGTCTACAAACGTTTACCTGTTTCTGCCCAGAAAACTTCATCCTTCAGAAGCTTTATCAGTTCCTGCAGAACATTTTTGGACTCAGAGCAGCGTTACAGCCATTTGAAGAGCTCAGCACTTTCGTCTTGGGACATCCTTCGTGGATGTGTCTGAAGGGTCCACGCCAGTCATTTCTTTCCAGCTCTGTATAAGGACTGATCTCTACATCTCTTGGAAGACTTGCTTGTCTGCTCCACAGAGTGAAGGGGACCTGTTACAGCCACTGAGATCCAGCTCTACAAGCTGGTTTCCACACCCCCCAAGCAGGAACACAAGAGAAGGGGGTAACTGGAGGCTTAGATCATCTGGTGTCAATGTCTGTGCTTGGAGGGAAGAGCTGGCTCTGACTCTGGTCCCCGCTGTGGGGAAAAAACAACCCTGATCTCAAACCATACACTATCCACTGCAGCACTGCCAATTCTCTGTACATGCAAAATATTGTCTTTAGCATACAGAACAGTGGGAGCCATGAAGCAGTCCCAGCAGCAGACCTGTTTTGGTCACACCCGTGAAGCAAAGTGAAGCACAGACCCCACTAAACCTCTCCAATCCATCTCACAAAGCACAGCCTATCCCACAGGGCAGCCCAGGCCCTATTCCCTGGGTACAAGGACTCCAGCCCAGCTGGTCCTGAACATCACCAGGACCCAGAGCCCTCATGTCCCACCTACCTCCTCACCACACACGATGAAACCCAGCAACAGACCCCATCTCTCAGCCCCACCATCACCCTGTGTGGCTCCCTCCCAGACAGGCACATACCCACCTGGACCCACCACGCACCCACCACCACACACCAGACTCACATTCCTGCTCTGCTCTTTCAACAAGGGCTGCCTGTTTCTCTCACTTTTCCGGGGATTTGCTCTAGTTCCACTCCCATAGTGATTGCCAAAACTACGCAGTGGGCCACCACTCTTACCAGGTTCCCCAACGCCTGGTGCAGCAGCACTAGAAAGACTTAAGAGTAGTGACTCCACGTACCCCTGTCCTTGATGAGTATGCCCAGACTGTCCTTCTCCATCATCTCCTAAAGGTCATCTCTTGTTTCACTCTTAGTGCCACCATGCACAATCTCACACCCCATATCTCCTCCATCTCTGCTCAGTGGGGCAACTCCAGCCACCAGCAATGCTTTTCACCTCCAACTCAGCCAGTTTCAGCTGCTTTGTGGGCAGAAGGAATTAATAAAAATGTATAAGGCTCATCCCAAGAGTCCTGCAGTCTACCAGGCAGCATGCTTGTCTCTGTCCAGCACCCTCCTGGCCCCCAGTGTCCCTGGCATGACTCCCAGTGACCCTGCCAGGGATCAGGCTGCAGCCCAGAGGCACACCAGCAGTCTCTCACAGCCCACAGAACCACTGAATCAATCAGGTTGGAAAAGACCTCTGAGATCATCAAGGCCAACTTATGATCTAAAACCACTGTGTGCCATGTTTCCTTAACTACTAAGTGCCATGTTTCCTTAAACACCTCCTGGGATGGTTACTCCACCACCTCCCTGGGCAGCCCATTCCAATATCTAATCACCCTTTCAGTGAAGAAGTTCTTCCTAATGTCCAACCTAAATCTCTCCTAGCACAGCTTAAGTCTACATCCTCTCATCCTAATCATGTCCATTCCCTCCCCAAAATCAGCCAGTCTCCACGGACCACTGGTGTGGAGTCGTCCCAGTCTATCTCTGCAGGGCCTGTCAAAGCAGGAGCCAGCACAGATTCCACAGTGCACAGACCCCACAGCAGACACACTGCACTCCCCACAGAGTGGTGGTGCATCAGCATTTGGGCTCTGGTTGTTGTCCAAGCACAGCTGCACCACCAGTGTCCCACAGCCCAGAGGCACCTTCCTGCCATCCCCCCTGTCCTGGAGAGAGCAACTTCTCCCAAAACCACAGCAACCACTGGCACAAAGTCCTGCTGATACCCTGAGCTGCCTGCAGCCTCCCTCTCTGCACACTCTGGGGTCCGTTCTGCACCTGCTGCACCACTCGGGGTGCCACAGCCTATGATCCTGAAGAGGAACCCCAGTGTTTAGGATCTCCAGTTCCTGTAAAGGTCTGGCTCAGCAAAATCAAACTGCCCCATCTCCAGGACAAACCAGGCTCTGCTGCCAAAAAAAGCAGCTCTCTCCTCTGGACACTGAACTGAGCACAGCCCAGGCATGGTTGGAGCAATGGGGGGCCCAAGGCTCTTCCCCCACCCCACAGACCATGCTGTGCACTCTGTTATCAAGGCAACATGCAGCAGCCCTGCTCTGACCCTGGTGAGATGCATAGGGCTTGCCCACCAAGTGAAAAGGAGACAGCGGGAAGACAATCAAGTCACACAGAAGAGAATGTGACAGGGGATGATGTTTTTAGGGCAGGGGCAGGGAGAACTTGTATTTTTAAAATAACATGGGTATGAAAAACAGGCAGGTCCCCATCCTGAAGTTAACACTTCTGTCAGGAATCACACTACAAAGGATAGAGTTCCACAACTCTGTGGCTCCCAGTGCTCACACAGACCAGCCTCCCAGAATGGGGTGCCCAACTGGGTGAACACCCCTGTGTTCATGTCACTGCCTCTTGACTCTCCACCTTGAGGATGCTTCATTCAGGACACTGTCACACTGCTTATGCAGACATGCCATGCACTGCTGCCCAACCTCTGTCCACACAGCAGATGAGCCAAACTCAAGGGGGCTGGCACACAGGAACCTTTTTCTCTTCCTGGCACTCTAACCTTCTTTTTACTTCTTCAGCCCCTTTCTTCCCGTTTGATAGCCCATCAGCCAACTCCCCCTTCTCTCTACCCAATGATCCTGCTGACAGTTTCCCGCCATTTCCATACCCATCCTGATCCTGTTGCCCGGCCTCTGCTCCAGGATCCCCCAGATACTGACACACAGAGACTCTAACACCCTCAGAGCCCTCCTTCCTCTCCTACTCCTTCCTCCACCTTGCCTGCCTAGGAGCCCCCAGCCCCTCTCATCACAGCCTCCCTGACATATCTTATCTCTGCAGATGCTTCCTGGTGGGGGACAAAATTTGCTTTACACCCACCTGGAGAAAGCAGCGGGTTTGACTTTGCCAGGTGATTTCCTTTTGGATGGTCCCCAAGAAACAGAAGCAAACTCACGGTGCAAAATGCCGAGAGCAGCTCACGGCCCCGCCATGGGCTATATGGCCCTATCTCGCCGCGGGCAGGGAGCTATGAGGGCAGGGAGTGACGTGCACTACCGCACTTCACCTTGTCACCGCGTCACCAGGAGTTTGTGTCAGCGGCAGCACAGAGAGCTACAAAGTTGCCGGTTAATGTACCCCGCTGGCTCTTGAAGAAGCGCAGCAGGAACGCCCTGTCGGAGCACAATCAGACGGGATTGTTTTCCTGGCTGCTGCTTCAGCAATTTACCGGCTCCAGGTTAAAGGCTCATTCGGCAGCGCTGTCACTGCCACCACTCCACACACCTTCTCTGTGAGCTGGACTGGAAATCATTAATCACGAGATTTGGTTCAGATCACAAAGGTTTGCCAATAAAAAGCACAAATGCTGGAAATTCTCCCCAGGTGCAGAGTGCACGATGCACAAAACAAATCATTTCACAACACGAGAGAGTTTTAATTCTCAATCACTCCACCACAGGCAGCCGAGTCCCTGCCGTGCTGTCCCTGCCAGGTCCCCCTTGCACAAGAGCAATAATCTGTCTTACCCACAGGAGCTGGAGCAGAGCAGAAGGAGTTTATCCCAGTAATGTTTTCCAAGACTAACAGCTACAGCAGAACACCACAGTCCAGCTTCCATCCACCACAGAGGTGGGTGTCCCCTCTCAAAGGATATCTTGCAATTCATAGAATCCCAGAATGTCCTGTTGGACAGGGACACACAAGGATCATGGAATACTTTGGCTTAGAAGGAACCCTAAAGCTCATCTCATTCCATTCCCCTCCGATGGGCAGGGACACCTTCCACTAGATCAGGTTGCTCCAAACCCTGTTCAATCTGGCCTTGGACAATTCCAGGGATGGGGCAGCCACAGCTTCCCTGGACAACCTGTGCCAGTGCCTCACGACCCTCACAGGGGAGAATGTTTTCCTAATATCCTATCTACACTCCTTCAGTTTAAAGCCATTCCGCCCTGTCCGGGTAGCATCACTGTTCCCCGACACAGGGACAAACAAACTTGGAGAACACGCTCTCATGGGGACACGACACACAACACAGGGACCCAAACCCGTTTTTTCCCCGTGACCCATTTTTTTCACTGCTCTGACTTCCTGGGCAGTTGCTGCATGTCAGGAAAGATGCGGACACGCGAAGCTTCCGCACCGCCTCCCCCCGGCTCCGCGGGCAAGTCCGGCTGCAGAGGAGCCCCCGGGTCCACCGCGCTCCTCGGTACCCCCGGTACCCCCGCTCCTGGGGGAGCAGTGGCGGCCCGTACTGCCCACTCCCTCCGGCCGGAGATGCGGTGAGGTCCTGGGCAGCGGCCTTGCACCGGGAGCCTCACTCCCTTCACATTTTCCCTGGGACGGATCCCCACCGCCTCCCGCGCTTACCTGGGCAGCCTCCGCGGTGCCGGCGCGGTGGGCGGAGCGCGGCCGGGGCCGGGGCGGAGCGCGGGACACGCCCCCGCCGCGGGAGCGGAGCGGGAGGTCTTTGCCGGCCCTGCGCTCCCGGGAGGAGCGTGGCACGGGGTCCCCGCTGGGCTCGGGCACTCCGGGACAGTTCGGCTCTGCTGGGCCCCGCGGGATCGTTGCTGCCGGGGCTGTTCCTGCCTGCCTGAAATACCCTGTCCCAGCCCTTCCCAGGTGTCACTTGTTTTACATTTTCCTTCTGGACTCACACATCTCTGGGCCCCTCGTGGAAACAGTGATCTGCACCCTCCCTCTCCTCCCCGCCCATCCGCCTGGCACGTTTCTGTTCTCCCAGAAAACTCTTTTCTTCCCCATCATGCCGTCTGGCAGTGTCAGCATCTCCCTGCACCTCTTCATCTCACATGCCCCAAATCTGTCCTTTATTTTCACTCAATGACTTTTGAGACCACGCTGAGTACAGAGGAAGGTTTTTTCTCCACCAGACAATTTGTCTCAGATCACTGCTGTCTTACACTGATTATATATACAACTCCCTGAGGTTTTGCAGGGGCAGTTCACTGCTCCTCAATGTCCAGCTTCAGTTCTGTGCTCCAAATGGGAGTAGGAACAAGAGGCTTAACTGGGTTGTTCAGCTGCAGTTCTCATTGCTGTTAAAAAAAAAAACCTACCCATGGATGGAGCGTTCCAGCATGGAAGCTCCAGAGAGCCACACTCCTCCACACCCTTGGGAGAAGAACTGTGGGTCCTCATGGAGCTGCCTCAATTTTAAGGCAGGAGGAATGATCTTAGGTCCACTGTCTGCAGGCCATGGAGCAGGAGGAACCCTGCATGTGGTGCTGTGTCTGGCTGAGACATGGTATAGAGTTCATCCTACAGGAGTGCAGGGACCCCTAGAAGACCCATCACCTCCATTTCCCTACATGGCATGCAGGATTTTTGACCTGTGGTGTGGAAAACTGCGCCTGTGCAGCTGCCAAGCAAACAGCAAGGATTGAGCCTTGGAATGAGACAGTAAATGGCTTTGCAAGGAATTATCCCAACAGCAAGCTATGTGTGGCCATGCTTTAAGCTGAAGGAGGGTAGATTTAGATTGGATACTGGGAAGAAATTCTTAACTGGTGAGGCACTGGCACAGGTTGCCCAGAGAAGCTGTGGCTGCCCCATTCCTGGAAGTGTTGAAGGCCAGGTTGGACAGGGCTTGGAGCAGCCTGGTCTAGTGGAAGGTGTGCCTCCCCATGGCAGTGGGTGGAACAGATGGGTTTTAAGGTCCCTTCGAAGCCAAACCAGCCTGTGACTATGCTCAGCTGGCAATACAAGTGTACCTTGTGGGGCCAAGCACCTCACTACAGGAGGACAGTGAGACACCAGCAGCACTGTGGGGCTGTGCTGCCCTGGGAATAGTGGGAGACGCAGCTCTGTCTGCAGTGGGGTGACTGGGCAGGGACCCAGAGGGATGGATGGATGGGAGTCCTCCCTTCCCCACAAATCCCATAGAGCTGCTGGATAGTGCATGCCTACAGCAACACTGGGATAGTGGAAGGTGTCCCTGCCCATGGCAGGGGAGTGGAATGAGATGGTCTTTAAGGTCCCTTCCAAGCCAAACCATTCCGGGATTCTGTGATTTCCTCTGTTACTGAAGGGCAGTCATGTTTACCAGCACCCAAATTCCAACCTTTCCATGCAAAATCCAAGGTGCACAGCAGCAATAAGCCCTCTGAACCACCTGGTCTCAGCCCTGCCCTGCTTGGCTGATTCAGATGCCAGCCATGGACCACCAGTGTCACACACGATGAGAAGCTACTGGAACAAGAGACCTTGGTTCACTATCCAGGGCTGATGCCTCAGACCTGTTTGCCCCCTGAGGAAGCGTCTGCTGCTACAGAGCTCCTACAAAGGCTTGTTCTCATGCACAAGCCACAGCAAGACACGGACATTGACGTGAACCCATCATCAAAACTTGCCCTCATTTTCCCTCCAGCCTAGTTTACCCAAAATGACCAGTAACTTGACCCCCACAGCAGCCAGGTGGCAGAACCACAAAAAATGGCAAAGAGAAACAGGTTCCTGTGTCTTCAGGGAAAGTCTGACTCAACAGCAGTCACTCCACATTCAGAAGAAAGCCAGCAGGATCTTTTTAAATTCCATTCTTCACTGCCACAAACTCAGTTCCTTTCGGGACCATGAGAATGGTTTCACTGATCCTAATCTCCTGCTGCTGGACACGCCAGTCAGGGTAGAACAGCCTGCTGTGGTGTCCAGGATCTACAGAGATTTTTTGGGTCAAGCTCAGGTGAAATTCAGACTTTCCTAAGCAGAGATGGCAACTTCTGGAAGCTCAAAGGAGCTTCTGGGGAGTGCTGAGTGACACAGTCCCCACCACATGCTCCATGGATTTGTGGGTTGGGATGAGGCCTCTGCCTTACTCTGTACCACCTCATGTGATGGGGGGTGGCAGGGGGAGAGGAAAGGGGCAGGGGGGGTAGTGTGCCTTCTGGTCAGGCAGTAATGAAGCAAGTGGTTGCGGTAATGTCGGGTTCTGCACGTTGAGCACTCGGGTGTGAATCGTTTGTGCTCTTGTAAACTCTGTTACTACTATTGCTGCTATTACAGTTTGTTTAGTATTTCACTCCTATTTCCAGTAAATTTTTCTTATCCCTACCCATGAGCTTTACCTTTTGTGCCTCTGGGTCACCTCTCCATCCCACTGCAGGGGGAAGGGGGAAGGAGAGGTGGGAGTGAGCAAAGGGTGCTTCGTTTGGAGTATTTCAGTGGGAACACTAAATTGGCCAACACCATTCCTAAACCACAACACTGTGGAATCAGGCTATGAGTGTGTCTCTGCTCCTTAGGGCTAAGGATCTTCAGTGCAACCAGGATGTACTATTAAAAGGAGGAAGATGGGAACACAGGTGGACTGGTGCATCACTCATTTCATTACAGCAGGGGATACAGAGCTGACCACCAGGTGACAAGGGAAGCAGTGAAGGCGACACACTAATCCATGGACTACCCAGAAACCCCACTCGGGCTGGCCCACCCAGCAGGATCAGCCTGGGCTTTGCCACTGCTGAAAATATGAACTGGGGGGACCCTGGACATGGGGAAGGGTGGGGGAATGGACCTGTGAGGATGAGAAGGGGAACGAGGAGGAATAAAACAGGGGGCATAAACATGGGCCATTTTGGCCAAGCCCTGTCCGTGGTCACCATGGAACTTTTATATTTCTTATTAAATGTTTATTGACTATTTCTTTGTGTCATGTCACTGTGATCCGGGTGAGTGTGTGCTTCAAGGACCCAGTGCCAGCTACTGATGGGGCCTGTATGTGCACCAGGGGATTTGGGGTCATCTGCTGGAGAGAGTGGGGTCCCAGTGCAGCCACTGGCATGACTGAAGGGTCTTTAACTTCCAGCCATGGAAGTGTAAATGGTGTCCCCAAAACTAGCTACTGGGGGTAGGAAAGTATGTGAGGTGAATGAGGAACTCTGTGCAGCTGGAGCTGGACTGGGTGCCTGGTGGGTTGGAGAGTATCCCCCCAAAAACATGGGTGAGGGGTGGGGGGGAGGGTGTCTGTGCACTCACCAGCAAAATTCCAGCTGGGCTAGCTGGTGAGGCAAGGCCTGTGGGCTGGGGTTGAGGGCCGGGGTCCAGGCAGGGCTTCTGCGGGGACAGTGGGCCCATGTGGGTGCTTGGGGGGCCCAAGAGTGTGTGGGTGTGACCAATGATCTCCCGTCTCTGCCAGTCCAGAGGAGGAGGGGAGTGGGCTGGGGTGTGATGAGGCTCCTGTGCAGAATGCTGATGACAGCAGCACCTTGCAGTAGGTTGTCTGTGTGTCCTGCTTCTGTGACTCCTGTGTCTGCGTGTCCTGTGTCTGTGAATCCTGTGTCTGTGTCCTGCACCTGTGAGTCCCGTAACTGTGTGTCTTGCGCCTGTGAGTCCTGTGTCTGCGTGTCCTGCGCCTTTGAGTCCTGTGTATGTGTGTCCTGTGTCTGTGTCCGTGCCCACGCGTGTGTCTCTGGGACCTGCGCTCACCTTCGCTGCTGTCTGAGTCCCCAACGGAGAAAGCAGCAGCCATGTCCTCGGCCCGGGCAGGACCAGGCTCCGGCGGCGGGGCAGGGGTGCCGCGGGGTGCACTCGACCGCTCTCCCGTTCCCGTTCTCCAGGAAACCCACAGCCTGGCAGCCGGAAGCACCCGCGGCCACCGCTCCCCCCACAACGGAGACGTGCGGGGGCGGGGCGCGCATCGGGGGCGGGCCGAGGGTAGAAGCCTTCGCCATTGGTGGGATTTTTCCGCGGGGAGGCGGGGCTTCGTTCTGATTGGTGCTCTTGGCCGCGGGGCGGGGTTTTTACTCTGGCGGGATCGCGGCGGAGCGCGGGAAATCCCTCCCTGGCGCCGCTCGCGATGGGGCTGCGCGGTGGCGGCGGTGGTGGCGAGCCCGCGGCAGCGCGGTGGGAGCGGCGGGCGGGCGGGCCCCGGGATTCAGCGGATGGCGCCGGGTCCGGCCGGGACGATGCCCCCGCGCTGTCCCCGATCAAGCGCCTGGAGCGGGCGCAGCGCACGGACCGGCTGGACGCGCTGTTCGGCTTTGAGCGGCCCGCGGAGCCCGGTGAGCGGACGGGCTGGCTCATCAACATGCACCCGGTACGGGCCCTCAGGGCGGGGGGCGAGCAGGCAGCAGATGGGGAACCTGTGGGAAGACCCCCGGTAGGGCCTAGGAAGGGGTTTCCTACAGAGAGACCCCAGGCATACCAGGAATGGGGGTCCCACGGAGATATATCGCCGGTAGGGCTGGGGGACAGGGGTCCCATGGGGAGGGCACCGATATGGCCCGTGGTATGGGGAGATGTTCCGCGGACATACCCCACATAGGGCGTGGGCGAGACAGTCCCCCGGGGAGACCGCCGGTCGGACCGGGAGAGCAGGTTCCCACAGGAGACCCCAGCCCTACTCGACGGGAGGGGTTCCCATGGCTGTACTGGCCTTCCCATGGTTCCCTGGCTCTAACGGGAGGGAGGTCCCACGGGGAGACCTCCGGTAGGCCCCAGGGTTGGAGGGTCCCGTAGAGGAGTCCCGAGCGAGTCTCATGGAGGGACTCGTTGAGTTTTGGTGCCTGTGGGCAGACGGAGGTGCTGGATGAGGACCGGCGGTCCGTGAGCGCGGTGGACTACTACTTCATCCAGGAGGACGGGAGCCGCTTCAAGGTGGGTCTGCGGGTGGGGAGGGGTGGAGTGTGGGGTTCCCAGGAGGGAACTTTCTACCATCAGCCATCTACTCACTCCTAGGTGGCCCTGCCCTACAAGCCCTATTTCTACATTGCCACCCAGAAGGTGAGGAGGGGACCCTGGCAGAGATGAGGTCCCCAGGGAAGGAGACAGCATCCTGGGGACTTCAAGACCTCCTGGGCAGCCTGCTTTGGGATGGTCTCCTTCCAAGGGACAGAGGCACACTGCTCAGCCCCAGGATCTCTCGACAGGGCTGCGAACGGGAAGTGTCCTCCTTCCTCTCCAAGAAGTTCCAAGGGAAGATTGCAAAGCTGGAGACTGTCCCCAAAGAGGACTTGGACCTGGTCTGTATCCCTCTGTGCTCTTAATTAGTGGGGTTTTTTGGACCTTGCACAGCTCTAGTGATGTAGGAAGGGATGAGCAGAGAAGGAAAGTAGCATGCTTGACTCCAGTCTCCTGGTGCTGCTGTGGTGTCTCAGAAATGTGTTTGTTATGGCTAACTGCTTATCAGTGATTACATTTCTAAAGCATATCAGCTGTTTCACAGTGTGTTCAGCACATTACTTGTAGGATATTAAAGTGGTTGGAGGAAGAAGGATAGTGTGGGAGAGGGATGCATGCTTGATCCACTCTTCCTCTTCTTCCCTGGGTGAATCCCACTCTCAGATGCCTGCATGAGAAGTGGGACTGGGTGGGCCTTTGCTGCTCTTGACATGCCCACCAGAATCTCTTCTCAATGCTTTACTCTCCCACCCATCAGCACCTCTTTTTTGGCCAGTTCTTCCACCTGCATCAGTCTTGTTGGCCTTCCCCAATTTCTCATGGTGCCCCTTCCTGAACTGCCATTCTCTTGCTGCTTCACAGCCAAACCACTTGGTGGGCCTGAAGAGGAACTACATCAAGCTGTCCTTCAACACGGTGGAGGACCTGGTGAAGGTGCGGAAGGAGATTTCTCCTGCAGTGAGGAAAAACAGGGATCGGGACCAGGCGAGCGATGTTTACACAGCCATGCTGTCAAGGTGGGAGCTCCCTCTAGGGGAGTCAGTCAGTCTCTCATGTTAATAATTCATAGAATCATGGATTGGGTTGGAAGGGACCTTTAAAGGCCATCTAGTCCAATCCACTTGCAATGAGCAAGGACACCTTCCACTATCCCAGGTTGCTCCAAGACTCATCCAAACTGGTCTTGAATACTTCCAGGGATGGGGCAGCCACAGCTTCTCTGGGCAACCTGTCCTAGGGCCTCACCACCCACTTAATAGTTAGTCTCCCTTGATTATTTCTCAGCTTTCATCAGAGGTGTTGTCCTGCCTGGGTCTGGCCCCAGCTGTGCCTCTCTGCCACTCATCTCTGGGGTGGGTCTTCCAGCTCCATGCTGCTACCTCTGGGATGGCACGGAATAGCATGGCATGTGGTGGTATCTATGCCTGTACATCAAATAGTTTGCTTGTTCCCTGTGAAAGGATCCTGGGAGGCACTGGACAACCTTATTTCTAGCTGTAACAGTTTCTCTCCTATCCCTGACTCCTGCTTGTGTCAACATGCCAGTGGCTGTCCCTGGAAGACAGGCCCTCAAGTAAGGCAGCTGCTTCCCTCTGCTCCTGCAGCGCTCTGAGCGGAGGCAGTCTAAGCATGGATGAGGAAGGAGCCTCCAGAAAAATTGCCAACCAAATGGACAACATTGTGGATATGCGAGAGTACGATGTGCCCTATCACATTCGCCTCTCCATTGACCTGAAGATCCATGTGGTGAGTAGGGAAAAGCTTTGCTCCTGAAGCAGAGAAAGCTTTTTTCTCTCAAAGACCTTCACAAAGGTATTGGTGATGACGATTCCATGTGTAGAACCTAGTCCTGTGCTGCTGGGTTTCTTCTTAGTTAATGACACGCAGAAAAGATGATTGATTAATGCATAGCCACAGTTTGAGCCTTTCTTCTGGGCTGCATGTGATTCCTGCAATTCTGTCCCCAGCAGCTGGACAGAGTGCCACAGGGATCTGGCCCTCTAGTAAGGCACCACCTGCCCTCCTGTCTCCACAGGCTCACTGGTACAACGTGCGATACCGGGGCAACACCTATCCCCCTGAAATCACCCGCCGAGACGACCTCGTGGAGCGGCCGGTGAGCATTGGGTGGGCAGGTGTCCTTCTGTCCAGGTGTGTCCACCCAAGGGACTGGTTTCTGACATGCTGCTGGTGTCACGCCACAGTGGCAGGGGAAAAGCTGTGTTTCTGGGCTCAGGTAATGATTTTTGGGTTGATAAAGCACTGAAATGATTAGAGGGGAAGTTCTGGTTCACTTGCACTGGGCTTTAACTTCAAGTCAGCTCTGGAATATTTTCTAATGGATTTGGTTCTGCCCAGGATCCTGTTGTTCTTGCCTTTGACATTGAAACGACCAAACTCCCTTTGAAGTTTCCTGATGCAGAGACAGACCAGATCATGATGATCTCCTATATGATTGATGGGCAGGTAAGGCTAGCAGGGTGGTTTCCTCAGGTGGTTTCAGGCTCCAGCAGTGAAACCAGGCAACAGCCCAGCATTCCCCTTCAGCCCCACTGGCTCCAGGCTTGCCATGCTGCCAGCTGCATGGTGAGGCTCCAAAAATGGAATTAAAGTCTGGGTGATGCACATGATCCTGAGTTTTGTGATACCCAGCTCAGGTTGCTGGTGCTTCTATGAGGGAGAGAAACAAAGCTGGTGTCCCATGTTGTCTCTCTCTGCCCTCCCTTTTTGATGGCCAGCAGATGACTCCTAAACAATTGTTCCCCCTTGACAGAAGCTCTGGGTTTCGAGAGGAAAACGTCCCATTGTTTGGACAGCATTTTTTGGGTTGCCTGTGAGCCCAGTCCTCCTCACTGCCACCTTGTCACCTCCTCAGGGCTACCTGATCACAAACAGGGAGATTGTCTCAGAGGACATCGAAGACTTTGAGTTTACTCCCAAGCCAGAGTATGAGGGTCCATTTTGTGTCTTTAATGAACCAGATGAGGTAAGTCAGTTCTGCTCAGTAGAGCTTTACCTGCCTGGGGTTCTTGTTGGCCAAAGAGAGTTCACTCCCTGGCAGACTGCCTCACTGAAAAATGTGGTGAGTCTGGCAGGGCTGGCTGGGCTTTCAAGTCTTGGGGAATAAGAGTAAGAATGGTCAGGTTTGGACTAGGTGCAGAGGAGAGGGGAAGGGTGTAATAAACCATATGGTATCCACTACCTCTTCATGGAGGAGATTAAGTTCCTTAAAATACATATCTCTTCTTTTTAATCCCAGGCTCATTTAATCCAGAGGTGGTTTGAACATGTCCAGGAGACCAAACCCACCATCATCGTCACATACAACGGAGACTTCTTTGACTGGTAAGACCAGGAGTGACAACTAAGCTGGCAAGGTGTCACCTGAGCTGGAGGGCAGGGTCAGGTTCTATCCTTGACATCCTTCCATGGCTCAGACAGTGGGGAATCCATGTGGAATGGCAATTTTGTGCACCTCACCAAATCCTGTGGTCATTGGCTTGGCAGTAGGACCTTCTGAAGAATCCCATCCATTTGCCTGAGCTGCTTTAAACCCTTGGCAATGTGGGATTGTCGGTGTATGGATGATCCTAGTCATGGGAGAACAGGAAGAGGGTCAAAAGAGACCTGGAGGATACTAGGAGAGGGGCACAGGCAAGCCTTGGAAAGCGGGGCAGAGGAACCACATGCCTCCACCTCCAGAAGCAGGATACGAGCAAGCAGCTTTGCCTCTTAGGTCACACTGGAATTCTGTTATAGAGCCACAGACTGGTTTGGGTTGGAAGGAACCTTAAAGATCATCTAGTTCCAACTCTGCTGCCATGAGCAGAAACACCATTGTAACAGGGTGAGTTCGAAGGGATGCCAAAATTGAAAACAAAACACTGTTGGAAGCTCAACAATAAACTCGATATTTATTACAAAGGAAATAAAAACCAAGGCAAACGGGAACCCAAGAGGAAAGAGAATGATAAAAGGATACGACACCCTACTCACTCAGGTGTCACAAAGGAAGGTATATTACCCAGTCCAAATATCAGAAGGTTCTCTACAGCAGCTGCGTCTTTCAGAGAAGAGATGGCTCACACGGGCAGGCGTCCCTGCTATAAACAAATGGTCCTTCGTGTGAAGCATAAAAAACCTCTCCCAAAACTAAATCTACTGCTTTTATACTATTAACTGATTGCGTCTGTCCTGGCAGGTGTGGCCAGCACTGCCCAGACAGAGGTTCTCAGTCCACCCCCTTGATTATGTAAGGATGCCCCAACTGCGCATGCGTGGGTGCTCTGGAAATCCCATCGTGCATGCGCAGTTCGTCTTCGGGGGTCCTATCTATTTGGTTCTGGGGGTTTACTTCATTGTTCTCCTCTTCAGTTTCTCCTCTAAATGACCTCTATAGACAATGAAACAATCATAGAACACCAATTAAAACAGTTTATACAAGGAGCTCTTTCCTCAAGGCTAAAGCTCCCGTTTATCAGTGAACTTGGCAGGCAAAGAACAAAACTTTCACAGGTGGCTGGGGCCAAACACAGACCAGAAGAGAAAATATCAACATTCCCCGATACAACCATCCACTAGACCAGGTTGCTCTAAGCCTTGTCCAGTCTGGCCTTGGACACGTCCAGGGATGATGTGTCCCCATGTCCTGTAGGACGTTTTTCCTGCAGCAAGATGCACAGATAAATCATAAGAAAAACTCTTTAGGCAGTTTGTAACAAAGTGGTTGTTGGAGATGCAGGAAAATGTCTGTTTTTCTCCTTTTCTTCACTCTGCCTCTTTCCCCAGGCCCTTTGTGGAAGCAAGAGCAGCAGCTCATGGAATGAATATGTATCAGGAAATTGGGTTTCAGAAGGACAGCCAGGGAGAGTACAAGGCATCCCAGTGCATCCACATGGACTGTCTGAGGTACTGAATGCTGCCACTGTACAGTATAGCTGTGTCTTTATCTCTTGGTTTATATAGAATACTTATGGTTGTATTTGAATACTGTTCTCATTCTGTCTGTTGGAAGCTTTTGTGAACCTTCTTCAGCTGTGTGATAATCCGTTTCTATGATGTCTTCTTCCCCTTGGCACACTGCGTCACGCAGAAACTGCTGAGTCTTCCCCTGAAGGGGTCCCAAGGCTCGCTCTTGCCCTGCAGCCTCAAGTGTTTGATTTGGGGGGGACAAAGAAAGGGTTCGTTAAGTTCAGGCCATTGGAGCAGGGAATGGACTGTAGCCTCACCCACCAGCCTCCTGGCACAGCCAGAAGGGGAAACGACACATGGGAAGGAGAGAGACTTTTCTTCCCCTGGAGCAGTCTGGGCTCTGGAGCACATCTGGATGCCCTTGCGTCCTGCTGGATCTTCTCCGGTGGAGAAATGTTTATCTTAAAACAACTGAAGGAGCTAGAAGGTGGAAATTCTGAGCATTGGGGATGGGATGGACAGTGGGGTTTTTCCTGGTTGGGATAGCTAAAGTTGGACAATCTTGTACCCCACTGTGCATGGGGACTGGGCTGTCCTCGGTGAGAGGTCCCCATGGCAATCCACATCCTCCTCACAATCCTGAGCCTATTTTTAAGGTCAGGGTTGGTTTCTCTGCACAAACTGATATTTTTGTGATTCTGTCCAGGTGGGTGAAGAGAGACAGTTATCTCCCAGTAGGAAGTCACAACCTGAAAGCGGCAGCTAAAGCAAAACTGGGTTACGATCCAGTAGAGCTGGACCCTGAGGAGATGTGCCGGATGGCTACAGAAGAGCCTCAGGTACTCCCTCCTTGTGCTCTGTGGGAAAGCAGCCTAGAGCAGCTGCAGTATGACTGAATCTGTAAGTTAAAAGTGGATTTTGAGAAGTGAACTCAGTCAGGATTCTGTGTCTTCAGCTCATCCTTCCTGTTCCTTCCCAGTTCAAAGCTGACATGTCACTGTGTGATTAGAGCTACAGCAGGATGGCTTTGGAAGTAACATTCTTGACAGCCTAGGTTATGGAGAAATGCACCTTTCTCTGCCTGATGATACAAGCACATCCAGCAGGAAGCAATGAAAGATCATTGTCACTGAGCTGCTCTGTCATGGGATTGGGATTAATTTGCCTTTCTCCTTCCCTGACAGACCCTGGCCACCTACTCAGTGTCTGATGCCGTTGCTACCTACTACATGTATATGAAGTATGTGCATCCCTTCATTTTTGCCTTATGCACCATCATTCCCATGGAGCCTGATGAGGTGAGTGTTTTCCCAAAATGATGACTTCTTTGCCAGCTATGTCTCCCATGCTGCAGGGATTCTCTGGCCACAGATCTGATTCCCACTGGACCCTTTGCCCCTGTGGCAGGGAGAAAGGGAGGGTGGATTTAGAGGCTATTCCTTTCTCCCACATCTTCTGGGATGTTTGGAGAGAGGTGTCTATAAGAAGATGACACCCAAGGTTGGTAGTGCAGGGCTGGAGCTGGAAGGAAGTATGTCTGATAATGCCAAGTTCACTTGTAGTCATGGCCATGCAAAGCTGGGTCTCCTGATGGCTGTTACCAGATGTAGGGAGGATGGCTGGTCAGTGCTAAGCATGTAGGAAATATCCATCCATTCCCACCTGGTTGAGCTGACAAAGCCACTTGCCAGTGGAGAGGTGTTGCACCTGTATCACTGGCTAAAGCTGTCTGGCTCACTGTGTGGCTGTAAGGCTAGTCAGGTCCCACCAGCACTGGGACAGCACTTCTGCTCAATCACAGACTGGTTTTATTTGAAAGGGACCATAAAACTCATCTCATCTACTGACTGCCATGGGCAGGGACACCTTCCACTAGACCAGGTTGCTCCAAGCCCCATCCAACCTGGCCTTGGACACTCCCAGGGATGAGGCAGCCACAGCTTCTCTGGGCAACCTGTGCCAGGGCCTCACCACCCTCAGACAAGAATTTCTTCCTAATATCTAATCTACTTTTTTTGAGTTTAAAACTGTCTTGGGTTTTTCTTCTGCAGGTGTTAAGAAAAGGATCGGGTACACTGTGTGAGGCACTATTGATGGTTCAGGCCTATCATGCCAATATCATCTTCCCCAACAAGCAGGAGCAGGAATTCAACAAACTTACAGAAGATGGGCATGTGCTGGACTCGGAGACATACGTGGGAGGCCACGTGGAAGCACTGGAATCTGGGGTCTTCCGCAGTGACATTCCCTGCCGCTTCAAAATGGTAAGGGGTCAGCAGCCAGCCTCTGTCCTCATGGAGCTGCATGGTTGGGAGCGATAACCAGTCCACTAGTGTTGGCATCTCCAGTGTGTCCCTGCTGGGCTTGGGCAGCACCTAGAATCACAGAATCAGTAAAGTTGGAAAAGCCTTCTAACATCATCAAGTCCAACCGTTAACCCAGCAAAGCCAAGGCCACCACTGAACCATGTCTCCAAGTGCCACATCTACGTGTCTTTTGAACACTTCCAGGGATGGTGATTTCACCAGTGGCCTGGACAGCCTGTTCCAATGCTTGACAACTTCCAGGAGATCCTGGGCACATGAAGCTGGGCTGGGAATGAATGGGAGGAGGCCTTCAAGTGGCCATCTGTCCTTCACTGGGAAAGCAGGTGTCACATGTCACATACTGGAAGCAAGCCAGAGCTTATTGACATCAAGGGAGGGTGGTGAAGTGGGGTTTTAGGTTTGTTTTTGGCCCAGTGGTTCTTGGAGGTTATGCCTCTGTCCCTTGGGGTCCTGTCCTCCCTCTGTCCTTCTCCCTCCCAAACTAAGCTTCTTCTGAACCCTTCCTGAAGGTCTTTTACCTGTTTCTGGATCAGGCTGCAACCTTCATTACCTCCCTGCGTGCCTCAGTATATCCCTTGTAGTTTATAGCTCCCCAGGCCAGGGAGGGACAGGGATGCAGGGCAGGAGCTGTCAGCCTGCAGCCAGGGACAGCTTCCCACAGCCTCACTGCTGTCCCCATATCCCTGCAGAATCCTGCTGCTTTCGACTTCCTGGTGCAGCATGTGGAGAAGACGCTGCGGCACGCCATTGAGGAGGAGGAGGGTCTGCCCTTGGATCAGGTCACCAACTTCCAGGAGGTACAGCATCCACAGCACAGCTGAGCTGGTTGGGGAGGACTGGGGCTGCAGCTGTAAAGTGCTTGTTTTGGTTCCATTTGTGTTCTACATAGAGAGACCAAGAAGCCCATCTATAGACTGAATCCATGAGGGTCCCCTTGCCTGCACACTGGAGCCCAGCCCGGGGATCAGGGTCTCTGTACCATTTGACGGATGCAGTTCCTGCTTTCCTGTTTGCAGGTTCAACAAGGAGCAAAGCTCTGAGAAAGCTGGAAAGGGATTTAGAGGGAAGGCAAACCCCTCAGATATCAAATTCTCATGTTCCTCTTGTCCCCCACTTTTTATCAGCTACAAAGTGCAGGTCACCCCTCTCCAAATCCAAGTCTGAAGTTTATTGGAGGACAGCACCAGACTGGGGACTTCTGATCTTTGCTGTTGTCTCCATTAACCCATTTGCACTGGAAAGGTCCTTGATCGAGTAACATTAGGAAGCAGCTGCTCCCTGCCTTGTACCACTACAGAAAAGCTCACCTTGGAGGTCCAAACCAAAACCTAAAGCACTGTGGTCAAGGATTCCCTGATCTCTGCTTTGGTCCTTTAGATACATTCCCAGAACCTGTGGCAGGTGTCCCTGTGAAGAAATAAAGGGTCAAATTCAACAAGTATTTGACTCAGGAACTCCTTATGCCTGAGTTTCACTTTTCTTTGTCTTGCCGCAGGTTTGTGATGAAATCAAGGTCAAACTGAATTCCCTGAAGGATGTCCCCAACAGAATTGAATGTCCCCTTATATACCATCTGGACGTAGGGGCCATGTACCCCAACATTATTTTGACCAACAGGTTGCAGGTGGGTAACATCAACCTTCTATTTCCTAATTTGACTTCCAGATGACCTTGGTCATCCCTCTTGATCCCCTTAATAGCAAGGGCTGAACTTTCTACCCAGGGCAGGGGAAGCAGATAAGGCTGAATGTGAAATTCACTCAAGCTGCCATGGAATTAGAGAATCACAGAACCATTTTGGTTAGAAAAGCCCTCTAACACCATTGAGTCCAACCATTCCCTCATCACTGCCAAAACTACCACTAATCCGTGTCCCCAAGTGGCACATCCGCATGGCTTTTAAATCCCTTCAGAGATGATGTCTGCACTACCACACTGAGCAGCCTGTGCCAGTGTCTGACCACCCTTTCAGTGAAGAAATTGTCCCTGATATCCAACCTAAACCTTCCCTTGAGGCCTTCCCTTAGGCACAACTTGAGGCCCTTTCCTCACTTGTTACCTAGGAGAAGAGGCCAACCCCCACCTGGCTGCACCCTCCTGTCAGGGAGTTGTAAAGAGCAAGGTGCCTCCTGAGCCTCCTTTTCTCCAGATTGAGCTCCTGCAACTCCCTCAGTCACTCCTCATCAGACTTGTGCTCCAGACCCTTCCCCAGCTCTGTTGCCCTTCTCTGGATACCAGGTCTACAGAGATTGAGCTACGGCTTTAGCTAGGACTCTTCCCCAAAAAACGGCTGTTGTTTTGAGGGTTTTATGTTCCAGAAAGGCTCCAGGAAGGGGAACTCACTGAGTACCATCTCTGATGTTTGCACCTGCACTCTCTTGCCACCTTGGGCCTGTTCTGGCATGAGTTGTCACTTGGGGACCTGTCTTCTCTAATACCTGTGTGTCTGTTACTGTGTCCAGCCCTCAGCTATGGTGGATGAGGCCACATGTGCTGCCTGTGACTTCAACAAGCCAGGTGCCAAGTGCCAGCGCCGGATGACATGGCAGTGGAGAGGAGAGTTCAGTAAGTACAGGAAAGACCATGCAGTCCAGCCCACAGAGATGAAGCCAAATTCCCACTTCTCCCATGGTCACTGGGGACTGATCACTGCCTTCCTCCACAGTGCCTGCCAGCCGCAACGAGTACCACCGCATCCAGCAGCAGCTGGAATCAGAGAAGTTCCCTCCTCTGTCCCCTGATGGACCACCCCGTGCCTTCCACGAACTCTCCCAGGAAGAACAGGCCAAGTATGAGAAAAAGCGCCTGGCAGGTAAAAAATTACCCAATCAAGGTCATGGTCTGGGCAGTGTTTTGCAACCTGGACTGTGGGTGGTATTCAGCTTTAGTGACCCCTTCTAGGGCTGTGGGGTGAGGTCAGACTGAGTCTGGTCTCAAAACTTCTCAAAGATTTAAGCAGACTCCTGTGGGCTTACAAAGAGGAGCCAGGCACTGGTACCTCTGTCAGTGTTTCCCTTTGTTTCTGGAGAGCCATGTATTTGAGCTGAAACGTGAAGGCCTCCACTTTTTGTAAGGCTTCTGATTAAAGCCAGTTAATGAAAAGGAAACGTCAATGTTATTCCTTTACCTGGAGGGATGCTGTCCAGCAGAACCATCCAGCTGGCTGGGGGCAGAGCCTGAGTATGCTAATGGGCCGTATGATTAGTTTGTTTCCACCTTTGTCCTTGCATCTTTGTAATGAGGTGCTGCTTCTCTCCATGCTGGGATTTTCCTCTCCCTTTGCAGTAGGACTGTCCCCTGATTACAGCTAAACCTGATGCTTAGCTGTCTCCCTGTCCCTACTGTGCCTATCCATCTGTAGGAGGGCAGCCAGCCCTGAGAACCTCCCTCTGCCTTCTCCTTGACCAGATTACTGCCGCAAGGCCTACAAGAAGATCCATGTCACCAAGGTGGAGGAGCGAGTCACTACCATCTGCCAGCGAGAGAACTCTTTCTATGTGGACACGGTGCGAGCGTTCCGGGACCGCCGCTATGAGTTCAAGGGGCTGCACAAGGTACCGAGCTTGTGCTTGGCTGCTGGTCAAACATGGCACAGCCAGGGACCTCTCGTGTCTTGCTGAAAACCTCAAAGGATGACTTCATTGGTTTCCCACTGACACAGGGCAGGGTTAGATTAGTTATTGGGAAGAAATTCTTCCTGTGGGGGTGAGGAGGCCTGGCACAGGTTGCCCAGAGAAGCTGTGGTTGCTACATCCCTGGGAGTGTTCAAGGCCAGGTTGGTTGGGACTTGGAGCAACCTGTCTAGTGGAAGGTGTCCCTGCCCATGGCAGGGTGTTGGAACAAGATAATCTCTAAGGTCCCTTCCAACACAAACTATTTTAGGAGACCCTGGGACTCTACCTTTGGCGGAGTTAATTAATGAGCCAGTTGCTTTGCAGTTCCTCCCAGATTCCTCTTCTGCCATGAATCACAGGGTTGGCAGAGAGGCTTATTCTGCACTGGTGATTCTGCAGTTAGCCAGACGTCATGGATTGCTGCAGGCAGTGTATTGGGTTCTTCCCTGCCCACATGTGGTGCAGCACAGCTGATGCTGGTTGCATTCTGATGGATGGTGGGAGCTACAAGTTCCTCCCAGTGAGTGATAAAGGGCCTCTGGACAACCCCTTCTGTGCTGCAAAAGAAAATGGGATGTTTAACTCATGCTACTGATCTTTGGCAAAGATACTGCTCTAGAGTTGCAATGCTATACTGGGACTCTGCCTGTCACTGTGCAGGTGTGGAAGAAGAAGCTGTCAGCAGCAGTGGAGATGGGAGATGCCTCTGAAGTGAAACGCTGCAAGAACATGGAGATCCTCTACGAGTCCCTGCAGCTGGCCCACAAGTGCATCCTCAACTCCTTCTATGGATATGTTATGCGGAAAGGGTGAGTATCCCCTAGGCAGTCCAGGGTCCTCAACAGAGGACCCTTGGAAACCAGGATTGTCTTGGTGAGGTATTTACTTGCTTCACCTGCTACTGAAGCAACAAGATGAGGGTGGGTGCTACCTGTACCTCTTGCTTCTACCCATGACTCCTCACCCTGGAGTCTCTTGACAGATGTTAAATTATGAGAATCTTGGCTGTTAGTGGGTTTCCAGCTTTTCTAGAGCATCATAAGTAGAGAACTTCATAGGAGAACAATGTTCCAGGGCCAGTGTTGATGTGTTTCTTGCCCTCCTTTCCTTGGAGGTCCTCCTACCCTTCCATAGCTGGGTTTGAGAGGAAGCTTATCATGCTCTTCACTGTGACTCCTCTGCTCACAGAGCTCGCTGGTACTCCATGGAAATGGCTGGCATCGTCTGCTTCACAGGGGCAAATATCATCACCCAGGCCAGGGAGCTGATCGAGCAGATTGGGTGAGTGTGTGCTGAGATGGGGAAGGTACATCCGCATCTAGGACAGATGTAGGAGCACCTAAGCTTTTTGGGGGATGGAACACCTTTCCTATGAGGAAAGGCTGAGAAAGATGGGGGTGTTTAGCCTGAAGAAGAGAGCCTGGAGCCTTAGAGCCCCTTCCAGTGCCTAAAGGGCTCCAAGAGAGCTGGAAAGGGAGTTTGGACAAGGGCCTGGAGTGACAGGACAAGGGGGAATGGCTTCACAGTGAAAGAAGGAAGGGTTAGGTGGAATATTGGGAAGAAATTCTTCCCTCTGAGGGTGATGAGGCCCTGGCACAGATTGCCCAGAGCAGCTGTGACTGTCCCATCCCTGGAAGTGTCCAAGGCCAGATTGGACAGGGCTTGGAGCAACCTGCCCATGGCAGGCATGGAACGAGATGAGCTTTGAGGTCCCTTCCAACTCAAACCAATCTGGGATTCTGTGATTCTATGAACATTCAGCTTCCTGACACTGCTAGGGTTATTCTGTTGTATTTGAGGATTTTCTTTGCAGAAAGGAAAAGAGAGTGGATGCAACAGGCTGACGCTGCTTTTGTGGGGGACACAAAGCTGATCCTCACCTCTCATCCACTTTGCTCCTGACAGTGGCCTTTATTCCTTCTTTAGGAGACCTCTGGAACTGGATACTGATGGGATTTGGTGTGTCCTTCCCAACAGCTTCCCAGAGAACTTTGTTATCAAGTCAACCAATGCCAAGAAGCCGAAGGTAACCATCTCTTACCCAGGAGCCATGCTGAATATCCTGGTGAAGGTGAGTTTGGCATCTGTCCAGGCCAGCTTTACAGCTTGGGAAAAGAGGTGGAGAGCTGATGTGTGGGGAGAGCTCCTCTTTCATCCCCACTCCTGATATAGTAAAAGGTGTCAAAGCTGGTGGCCCTGGAGAGCATCTGAACAGAGGGTGAGGCTCAACATCCTCCAGCAGAGAGGGGGATCTGTAAGAGGGCAGGTTTGGTGCATGCTCACCTGTGCAGATAGGGAGTCCAGAGCAAGGTCTGAACACATCCTCTGCTCGCTCTAGCCTCTGTAAGACAATATCATTTCAGGGTCCAAAGCAGTTTTCTTCTCAACAGGCAGGACAGATGTTTAGATTTTTGAGTCCTAAATTGTGCTGTTGTTCTCAGAAGAATCCCTTTGGGCAGGATGTGTCTCAGGGGCATACCCTGGTGTGACCAGCAAGCTGTGGAGTGAAGCTGTTCTCCTGGGATTGTGCCCACAGGAAGGCTTCACCAATGACCAGTACCAGGAACTGCAGGACCCAGCCTCGCTCACCTACATCACACGGTCCGAGAACAGCATCTTTTTTGAAGTGGATGGCCCATACCTGGCCATGATCCTGCCAGCTTCCAAAGAGGAGGGCAAGAAGCTGAAGAAAAGGTGAGCTTTCAAAGCTTCAGATATTATCCCTTTTCCTGAGTAACAACGTGAGGATCTTGTTCCCTTTGTGCACATGGGCACATTGGTCTTTGTCCCTGGAGCCTGCAGCATGCTTGACTCACTGGCTTTAAATGGTAAGTTTCTTACGTCGCATTATCTTTGAATACAGCTGTGCACTTGCCTCCAGTGCCATACTATGGCAGTAAATTTTAGCAGATAACAGCAAAATGACATTTCTCCAGCCTGGTGACCAGACATCTCCCTCTTTGGCTCTGAGGTGTGCAGGAGAACTTAGACTTTCCTTCTGAGGATTTCTGATACTGCTTGCATTCAACCTAATCTGATTAAACTCAGCAGTTCCCGCCTTCCTATCTCTCAGGAGTTCACAGATGTCCAGTAACACTTTCGCTAGGTGTTTCCTCTTCCTTCTGCACCTGTAAGAGGGACCAGATCCTGCCATTACTGTCACATTATAGGACAGTTGTACCAAAACTTCACTGCTTTCTCTGCCACCCCCTAACCAGGAACCTAAGCTAGAGCAGTAGCATCCAGTGTTTCAGGGGGCAGCCCACAGACCTGGGTCTGGCTCCAAAAAATGCTGTCAATGCCCCCAGCACTCCCTGTCCTCACAGTTATATACCTCTTTGTGTTAAACCCACCACAAGATGAGCACCAGCACACACCATCCTCTCTCAGCTCCCCTCCCCAAGCAGTCAGTCCCCACTGCAGGAGTTGAGGTAATGCCCAGCTCTGAGCAGGCTGTGCATGTAGGACTCTGGTTTCCAGTAGTTTGGGGATGTTAGAAATAGCATGTACTTCCTGGTTACTTTCCATGCAAAACATCCTGGAAGTAGAGGAAGGAAAGGCTGTGCCCATGGGAATGTGGGTAGACAGGAGAAGGGCTGGCCAAGCCACATAGGTTTGAGTATTCCTTGTCCTCACTGTTCGTTCCCATAAGGTGGTTTGGGGGTTTTTTGAGATGTGCAGATAATTGCCAGGGCTGTGAAAGGCAAAACAATGCAAGAGAAGAGGCAAGAGGGAGGAGTGTTCCTTAGGTGTGGCATGGCTGCATCCAGTTTCCTCTGAACCCCTCTGCCACCACTGGAGTTGACACAGTCTGTTTCTTCTCTAAACCTCTTCCTAATATCTTTATTTCCCCACCTGGCCTCTCACCTCCCACCGTTGTGTACAGCTACTTGTGTGCAATTAAGATCATTCTCCACCAATTAAGATCACTCCACACCCACAGTGCTGCATCCAGGTCAGGGTTCCCCAGCACAAGAAACGTGGAGCTTCTGGAGCAGGTCCAGAGGAGGCCACGGATAGGCTCCCAGGGCTGGAGCCCCTCTGCTCTGGAGCCAGGCTGGGAGAGCTGGGGGGGTTCACCTGGAGAGGAGAAGGCTCCAGGGAGACCTGAGAGCCCCTTGCAGGGCCTAAAGGGGCTCCAGGAGAGCTGGAGAGGGACTGGGGACAAGGGATGGAGGGACAGGACAAGGGGAAATAGCTTTACAGAGAAAGAGGGCAAGGTTAGGTGGGATAATAGGAAGGAATTCTTTCTGAGGGTGGGGAGGCCCTGGCACAGATTGTCCAGAGAAGCTGTGGCTGCCCCATCCCTGCAAGTGTTCAAGGTCAGGTTGGACAGGGCTTGGAGCAACCTGGTCTAGTGGAAGGTGTACCTGCCCATGGCAGGGAGATGGGAGGGGATGATCTTTAAGCTCTCTTTCACTGTGGTTCTATAAATCTGTGTGAATGAGCTGGGGCAAAAACTGACGTGCTTTTCCAGACCAAGTTGAAATGGTTGCTAGAGCAGCTGTAGATATTTGAGACTATGCAGATGCCCTCATGTCTCCTCTGAATGCACTAGATGATGGCACAATAGCATAAGGAGAAGAGCGCTGGCAGGAGGGACACCAGTCGGATCCTGACTGGTACCTTGGTGCAGGCCAGGTTTGCTCACGCTGTCTCTCCCAGGTATGCGGTGTTCAACGAGGATGGGTCCCTGGCTGAGCTGAAGGGGTTTGAGGTGAAGCGCCGGGGAGAGCTGCAGCTGGTGAAGATATTCCAGTCATCTGTGTTCGAAGCCTTTCTGAAAGGCAGCACATTGGAAGAGGTCTACGCTTCAGTGGCCAAGGTGGCTGATTACTGGCTGGATGTACTATACAGTAAGGTAGGCACAGCTCAGCATTTCTGTGCTCCAAGGTGGAGCCTGGGAAGGAGTGTCCAGGCTGTCTGGGCACTGTGGGGAGGGTGGACTTTGCTTGCACAGAGTTAGTGGTCCCTTGTGCCTCTTTCTCAGCTTTGCTCAGTCAGTTCACAGATGACACTGAGCGGGGCAGGAGTGTTGATCTGATGGAGAGCAGGAGGCTCTGCAGAGGGATCTGGACGGGCTGGATCGATGGGCCAAGGCCAAGGCCAGTGGTGTGAGTTTCAAGCAAGACCAAGTGCCAGGTCCTGCACTGGCGTCAATAACTCCATGGTTGGGGGCAGAGGGACTGGAAAGGTGCCCACCAGGGAATGCCCTGGGGGTACTGGTCAATAGCAGCTGGACATGAGCCCAGGTGTGCTTAGGTGGGCAAGAAGCCAATGGCAACTAGGCTGTACCAGCCATGGTGTGTCAGCAGGAGCACGGCAGTGCCTCCCCTGGGCTGGGCGCTCCTGGGGCACCTCCAGTCTGGGGGTCAGTTTTGGACCCCTCACAACAAGACATTTAGGGGCTGGAGCATGTCCAGAGATGGGCAAGGGAGCTGGGGAAGGGGATGGAGCACAAGTCTGATGAGGAGCAACTAGGGAGGCTCAGCCTGGAGAAAAGGAGACTCGGGGGGACCTTCTTGCTCTCTGCAACTCCCTGACAGGAGAGTGGAGCCAGGTGGGGGTCGGGCTCTGCTCCTAGGAAACAGGATAAGAGGATGACCTCAAGTTGTACCAGGGAAGTATAGGTTGAATAATAGGGAAAATTTCATCCCCAAAAGGATTGTCCAGCCCTGGCACAGCTGCCGTGGGCAGTAGGGGAGTCACCATCCCTAGAAGAATTTAAAAGCTGTGTGGATGTGGCACTTGGGGAATGGTTGGACTTGGAGGGCTTTTCAACCTGAATTATTCTGTAATTCTATGAAATCAGAGGGTCAGAGGGACAGAGAGCTTGGGTGGGTCGTTGTCACGACCCACCCGTCAGTGACATGATGTTCATTATAGATTCTCATCAGGCTGAATAAGGAAACTGGACACATGTCAGGGAACTCATGTTTTTATTGTACAATTGCCATAACTCCAGCAACCAGCACACTGGTTAGATTCAAAAGGTAGTGGCTAACAAACCAATTCTTACCACAGACTTACACAAGACTGGAGGCAAGTGAGCCCTTAATTTTGTATGGAACATTTCAATAAGTTCTCAACTCCCACTACAAACTCCTGCAAAGACACTGGCTCACAAGCCACAATACACCAATATTCAAGGGTGCTGGCTAACAAGCCACAGCACACCGTTACACAAGCTCCCTGCTACCACAACAGAGTTCGGTACAGAGTAGAATATGATAGGTGTGCTTTGCTCAGGCAAAGCAAGGGAAGAAAACAAAGAATATCACTAGTCCTTAGATCCTGTGTTCATCCTTCTGTGTGGATAGTCCAGAGCTGGGGCAAACAATGAGATAAAGAAAGTGAAAGAGAGGAAAAAGAGAAAAGAGAGAGGGGGGGACCCAATCTGCTCCCTTCTGTGGTTAACCTGGTGCATGCCTCTTACGTAAAGCAGATTTTTTGAGCTGTTTTGTTCATGCATGCAAAGCTAGCCCTTTGAGCCCTCCTCCTGGAAGTGAGTTGGATGGGGAAATTGAGCATAAGTCTCAAGGTGGAGCCGGACTTTCACAGAATATTCTGAGTTGGAAGGGACCCATGGGGATCATTGAGTCCAGCCATTAAGTGAATGGCCCATACAGGGATTGAACCTGTGATTTTGACATTATTGGCATCATGCTCTAACCCACTGAGAGTCTTCTAAGTATTGTATAAGTTATTGCGTACAATACAAAAAGTTGGCTCAGAACATACTGCCTCACCTCCGTGGGACCCTCTCCTCCAAGCACACCTTTCCTGTAGCAATACTTGGAATATTTAAGAGAAAAAAGGCTTAGGTCTGGTCCTCTACACTCCTACATTTTGTGACGGTGTTGTACAACAAGTTCTTGGTGAGCCCAACTTTGTGTGTACAACACAACTCTGTGCTGTCACAGCACAGCATGGCACAAACTGGTGCCAGCCTCAAACCCATGGCTCCCTCTTTTCTATAGATCCTACTGGCAGCTGCTACAGGAAGCAGTTCTTAGGCTCCATATAAAGAGACACACCATCTGGGTGTAGGTGCTTCCTCTTCCTGACAGCAGCAAGGTTTGATTGTTAGGTTCTTGCTGACTTTGGGTTTTTCCCTCCCTTTCAGGCTGCCAACATGCCTGATTCAGAGCTGTTTGAGCTCATCTCAGAGAACCGCTCCATGTCACGCAAGCTGGAGGACTATGGAGAGCAGAAGTCCACCTCCATCAGTACTGCCAAGCGCCTGGCAGAGTTTTTGGGGGATCAGATGGTGAAGGATGCAGGGCTGAGCTGTCGCTTCATCATTTCTAAGAAACCAGAGGGTTCTCCAGTCACCGAGAGGTAACCCCACTTGGAGGGGCCAGGGCTTCTGGAAGCATGGGAGCAACCAAGAGGGGATGAGCAGGTAGCAGGAAGGGAGGGAGCTGGTATGTTTAGCCAGGTGGTCATCTGAGTCTGGCACAGACCATGAGCAGGGTGATGGGTAACATCATACAGCCCAGTGGCCTCTTGGGGGTGGGAGAAAAAGCCTGGAGGGTCTCCACAGACTGGGAGAGAGGATTGTGGAGTGCTAAGACGTTGCTTCCCTGCCTTCCCTAGAGCCATCCCCCTTGCCATCTTCCAAGCTGAGCCCAGTGTGCGCAAACACTACCTCCGAAAATGGCTGAAGAGCCCCTCACTGCAGGACTTCAACATCCGTGCAGTAAGTGAATTGTCCCTGCGGATGGCCCTGGATATGGGATATAGAATAGGGGCTGTCCCTTCAGAGGTACCACCTGGGCAGTGGCTTCTTGCGCTCACAAAGCAGAGTGCTGACGTCGGGGGTCCTACAGGGTTGTTTGATCCTACGTCTGGTGGCATTTCTGCTTGGCTTTCTTCACTGCCCAAGATTTGCCCTCTTCCTAGATCCTGGACTGGGACTACTACATTGAGAGACTAGGCAGCACCATCCAGAAAATCATCACCATTCCTGCAGCCCTGCAGCAGGTATGAGGCAGTGGGGGAGTGGGCAGAGAAGACTCGGTCTGATTTGGATCTGCTCTCCAGGTAAAGAACCCAGTGCCGCGGGTCCGGCACCCAGACTGGCTCCACAAGAAACTCCTGGAGAAGAATGATGTGTACAAACAGAAAAAAATCAATGAGCTCTTCATTTTGGAAGGCAAGAGACAGGTAAAGAGGGTGAGGGGAAGGTACTGATGGGGCTCTTCTCCTGCAGCTCCCATCCTCCTGCTGTCCTTGCTCCCTCAGGTCCTTGCCAACCAGCCTGTGGAGGGGATGACCAGCTCACAAGTTGGTGACATAGAAGACTTTCGGGCTGTCAAGATCCCTCAGCCGCTGGTTCCTGTTGCAAATAAGCGGAAGCGCATCCCTGCTGCAGAGGAAAGTCAACAGCTGTCCCAGGACCTGGAGCTCTCACAGTCCTGGAGGGAGATCCTGGGCCCACCTCCATCCCTAGGCACCACCAAGGTAGGCGAGGCAGATTTATAGCAGTCGTGCAGGGGATGCCTCACAACTGCGCTTGTCCATCAAGGCAGCTTGGATGCTGCCAGGAGCAAGCTATGGGTCCCCCTAAACCCTCTGCACATACATGGCTCAAGGATACAAAGAGAAATATAACCAGGAGACAGAAATAAAACCACTGATTGAGAAAAGGGGGGTGGTGACTTTGCAGCTGGGGCAGGAATGTAATGTGGGGTTGGGGGCTGAAGAGCTGGGCTATACAGCATGGCGGTGTGGGGCTGGAAAGCCTGTGCTGGTTTCATGCATGCTGTCAACCCACTCAGGAAGAACGGCTGGTCTGGCTGCGCTTCCACCAGAAGAAGTGGGAGCTGCAGGCTCGGGAGCGGCGGAAGAGGCGGCGGCTGGAGGCCGGCGGGGTTGGGGCAGGTGGAGGAGTGGTCCGTGATGCCTCCTCCAAGGGGCTGAGCAGCTACTTGCGCCGGACAGCGCGCAGCATCCTGGACTTGCCGTGGCAGGTCGTGCAGGTACTGGGGAGGGAACCTGCCACAGAGCAGCCCAGGGTACAACCCTCACATTTACACTCTGTGGGGCCAAACAGTGAAATTCAGGAACCCTGATCCCAACACCATGCAGGTGTTAGCTCTGGGGAGCTCAGGTGGGCCTGCAGAGCCTCAGGCTCATGCACATCTGAATGGAAACAGGCACCCACAAGGTCATTCTTGGTGACTCTGGGATGTGTGTATAGATCTGCCAGTGGGGCAGCTGAAGTTCAGCTCATGGACAGCATTGGTCAGTCACAGAACCACATAAACATCTGAGGCCAGAGGCAGCTCTGGGGTCCCTCTGGGTCCAATTCTCTGCTCAGGCAGGGCCTCCCAGGGCCATGTCCTGGAATATCTCCAAGGACGGAGAATGCACATCTTCCTTGGGCAACCTGGACCAGGGCTTGGTCACCCTCACAGGGACATGTAGAGGGACCCTCGTGCATTCTGGTCTGTGCCCACGGTGTCTGGTCCTGCCATTGGATACTATTGGGAAGAGCCATGCTCTGTCCTAGAGAGGTTAGTGGATGAGATCCCCCTGAGCTTCCTCAGGGATGGACAGTCCCAGCTCTCCCAGCCTTTTCTCATGTGAAAGATGCACCAGGCCCTTCTTCATCCTTGTAGCTCTTCACTGGACTCTATTTAGTATGTCCATGTCCAGTGCTGAGGAGTCCAGCACTGGGCATAGGATTCCAGTGGTACCTGGAAGCAGCCTTTGTACAAACGAAGAGGTGGGGTAGTGCCACCCAGGTGCTTTCACAAACCTTTGTGATGCATGGCCACCTAAGCCCAGCCCCTGTCACCCACTTCATCCTCCAGAAAGGCCTCAGAGCTGCAGGTCCAGCATATCAGAGTAAATTGGGTGACATCATCTCCCGCAGTTTGTTGGGCCACCTGAGACAGAGTTTCCTTCATGGTACCCTGGGACAGTAGCAGCACACAGGGACTCCAGAGCTGAGGGTGATGACTCTCTAAGACCCCCCCTCTCTTTTTGACCACCAGCTGACCATGGAGATCCTCAGAGTGCTCCGCAGCATAGATTTAAGCACTGATGACATGTGGGATCTCCTGCTAATGCTGACCTTGTCTCCTGTGTCCTGCAGATTGCTGAGACCAGCCAGCCTGGGCTGTTCCGGCTGTGGGCAGTGATAGGAAGTGATCTGCACTGCATCAAGCTGAGCATCCCCCGTATCTTCTATGTCAACCAGCGCGTCCCAAAGCCAGAGGAGGGGACAGCTTACAGAAAGGTGAGGACCTGCCCCTTCTGGAAGGGGAAGCAGCCACTTGTGTTGAGATGAGACACTTCATTTCTCCTGCAAGGAGGTTTTACAAGCATCTGCCTTGCAACACCTCACTATCCCATTCCATGAATATCCCTCATCCAGGCCCTAGTCCCTCTGCTAATCCCAACCTGGAAAGCAGGTTCTGTATTACAGGAATTTGTAACATGCATGAGCATAATCCACTGATTTCCTTAGGAGACAGGAGGACCGGGAGCTGAGCTCAGAGCCTAGCTCCTGGCATTGGTGCCACGTGGTGGGATGTGTCCCAATAATCTTGTCCCTTTCCTTGGCAGGTGAACAGGATCCTGCCCCGCTCAAACTTGGTTTACAACCTGTACGAATACTCTGTCCCCGAAGACATGTACCAAGAGCACATCAACGAAATTAACGCAGACCTCTCTGCTCCGGACATCGAGGGAGTGTATGAGACACAGGTAACTCCTCCAGGTGCTCATTTTTAAGGATTGCTGAGCAGTAACTCATTAGAGTGCCAGTGGCGAGACACCAAAAACTCAAGACCCTGGACAGTAGAGAACTGGGGGATATACTCATATGGAGAGAGTATCAGCATGTGAGTTACAGTGTGTCAAGGAAAGGGGCTTCAGTTTGTTTGGAGTGAAGAAACTTAGGGGAAAGAAGGCATCTAATAAACAGAAATGGCAATCTTCCTCTAAACTAATCTAGAAAACCAGCCTGTTTTGGAATCAGGAAAGAGAAGGGGTATGTGGTGTAAAGCTGGGTGAAAAGAGTAGACCAGTGTTGTGAAGGCTACACTGAGTGGAGGAGTAAAGAAAGCATAAGGGCAGGTGAATTTGATGCTAAAATGCATCGTAGGATTATTATGGATCGAAAGTCTTTGCCTGAGTAGGACAAGCTTGGTGTGAGCAGAGGTGCCACTGGCTATTAAATGCTTTCTGAGGTGCAGGAGGCTGCAAGGGTAAAAGGAACAGAGTTGGGAGACTTCAGCTACCGATTTTACTGATATAACCTGTTCCAGTGGAGCATGGTGAAAGAAACCAATTTTTAGTCACTTTTAATTTCTGCTTTTGGAGAATTTGGGCAAAGGTTCCACAAAGCAAAGCACAACTCTTAATGATTACAGGGAGCCTGTGAAACCCTGTGGTGATGAAAAAGGTTGAATCATATATGCCATCAGCAATTGAAAATGTTGCCTGCCAAACCTTACTGATGTTTAGTAAGCAGCACCCAAAACTTACTTCAGATTACTCTGCCGAAGTGAGTAGCATGTACCCAAATTCATCTCTATAGATCTTCCTCTAGCAAACTGAGTCCTCTCCACTCCCGTGGTGTTTAATAAGTGTGAAGAGGAAAAATCAAGAAACTAAGGGGAAACTAAAATGAGAGGCTGAAGTAAAACAAGGGGCGTGAAGAAGTTTTAAAGATATTAAGGAAATTAGATGATCATGGGGTAGCACCATCTGTCCTGTGAGGGGAGGCTGAGTGAGCTGGACTGTGCAGCCAGAAGGAAAGGAGGCTCAGGGGACCTGCTCAACAGGAATAGGGGAGGAGAGGAGCCAGGCTCTCTCCTGGGCTCTCTCAGGGTGCCCAGGAGAGAACAGGAGGCAGTGGCCATAATCTGAAAAATGGGAAATTCTGTGTAAATATGTGAAAAAATTTCTTCTGTAAGGGTGGTTGAACAGGTTGCCCAGAGGGTTGTGGAACATCCGTCCTCAGAGATACACATAACATCCGTCCTCAGAGATACACATAATCCAGCTGGACAAAGACCTGGGCAAAGAACAATTTGTCTTGATCTTTAAACAGCTGCAGTGCAATTCTGAGCATGAGCATGAAAATGTAGCAGGAGTGACACAGTAAGGTGCGAGGGAGGGAACAGTTTCCCTGCAGGGATGGGGTTAGATGGGAATGCTTCAGCTTGCTCAAGAGATGGGCAAATAGGATGTACTAGGAATCTGTACAACTAAAACTGGCATAAGGGAAGAGCAGGCAGGCAAGAAATGTTTTCTTTTTGCTTCTCACTGGTTTAGGATGAGGTCCCTCAGCAAGCCATTCAGGAGTAGTCTCCTGCAGGGGTGGAGCTGACAGCTATGAGGTTAAAAAAACAGAGTGGATCTGTGATGGATCTCCCACCATGCCAATTAGCTGGAGCCTCTGCCTCAGAGTGCCGAACCACAAGTTGCAGAGCTGCAAGATTGCCCAAATATTGCTCCACATGTCCTCCAAAGTACCTTGATGGTGGAATATGGGGCTAGATAGGAACATATGTGGATTTTGAGATACCTGTTCTGTACCTCAAAGGTGATAATACCCAACTCATGCCAAAGGCACCTCAGTGAAGTCATACCTGTGGTTTTTAAACTGGGTTGTTCTAGGTTTGCAACCCCCAAGAAGAGCTTAGTAACAGAGCATTGTTCCAACACATCTCTCCCCATCATTGCAGGTGCCGCTGCTCTTCCGTGCCCTGTCCCACCTGGGCTGTGTGTGCATGGTCAGCAGGCAGCTCATCCAGCACCTGGCAGGACGAGAGGCTGAAACCTTCAACATCGAGCACCTGGAGATGCGCTCGCTGGCCCAGTTCACTTACCTAGAGCCAGGTGAGTCATCCTGAGAGTGGGGCTCCTGGGGCATCCGGGATCTCACACCCATGGGTACCTCTGTGCTCTGTGTCCCCAGGAAGCATTCGCCACATCTACTTATACCACAGCTCCCAGGGCAGCAAGGCACTCCTGGGCCTCTTCATCCCCTCCCAGCGCAAAGCTTCCGTCTTTGTGCTGGACAAGGTAAGGGGGGCCATGAAGAGTGGGGGATCTGGAGTGCTGGTGGGTGAGAGGCTGGACATGCCTCAGCCATGTGCACTGTCAGCCCAGAAACCCCCCTGTGCTGGGCTGATCCCACAGCCTGGGCAACAGGGGAGGGGGGATTCTACCCCTCTGGCTCCTCAGGTGAGACCCCCCTGCAGAGCTGCCTCCAGCCCTGGGAACAGCACAGGGAGGACGTGGAGCTGCTGGAGAGAGTCCAGAGGAGGCCACAGAGATGCTCCCAGGGCTGGAGCCCTTCTGCTCTGGAGCCAGGCTGGGAGAGCTCGGGGGGTTCACCTAGAGAAGAGAAGACTCTAAGGGAGACCTGAGAGCCCCTTGCAGGGCCTAAAGGGGCTCCAGGAGAGCTGGAGAGGGACTGGGGACAAGGGCCTGGAGGGACGGGACAAGGGGAATGGCTTTACAGGGAAAAAGGACAGGTTAGATGGGATATTGGGAAGAAATTGTTCCCTGTGAGGGTGATGAGGCCCTGGCACAGGTTGCCCAGAGAAGCTGTGACTGCCCCATTCCTGGAAGCGTTCAAGGCCGGGTTGGACAAGGCTTAGAGCAACCTGGTATAGTTGACCTCAAGTTGTGCCAGGGGACATTTAGATTGCATATTAGGAAAAACTTCATGGAAGGGGTTGTCAAGTCCTGGAACAGGCTGTCCATGGCAGTGGTGGAGTCACCATCCCTGGAGGGATTTAAAACCCATGTAGATGTGGCACCTGGGGACATGAGTTAGTGGTGACCTTGGCAGTGCTGGGTGAACAGTTGGACTTGATCTTAAAGGTCTTTTCCAACCCAAACAATTCTGTGTTTATACGGTGTCACTGCCTGTGTCAGGGAGTTGAACTATATGACCTTTAAAGTCCCTTCCACTCCAAACCATTCCATGGTAGGGTCAGGCAGCGGGAGGTTTCTCTGGGCATCGCCCCTGGCACCACACATTCTGGGGTCTCTCTCCCCCTGTTCTGACCCAGTCACCCTTGCACCCAGGTACGCAGCAACCAGATGCCTAATCTCACCACCCTGTTCTCAGCGGAGCGTGCAGCTCTGCTGGAAAAGGTGGGCGAGGAGCTGCTGCCCCCAGACAAGCACACCTTTGAGGTGCGTGCTGAGACTGACCCCAAGGCCATCTACAGAGGTGTCCAGCGGCTGCTGCTGGGCTACAAGGTGAGATGAAGGTGGGAGGAAGGTCTCCATGGAACCATGGGGACTGAGGCACTGGTGCACAAGTTCCAATAGCACCTGCACATAACTTCTGAGCCCAAGGTCAAGGGTCAAAATGGGTGCTGTGTTTTACCTGGGGCAGTGCCAGTAGCAAGGCCACCTCAGGATCTCTCTACATCTCTGTGCTCAGCAGGAGAGCTGGTGGCATGGAGGTGAGTGGGCGCTTCACGAATGCTGAGATTTGCTCCCCGCTGTGGGGACCTGCTCTGGGGACAGGGCACCCAACACTGCCATCATCCTGCTGAGCAGGAGAGAGGTGCACCAGAATGTATCCCTTTCTCCTTGGTGCAGGATGAGCGCCGGGGCCCCACGCTGGTGGCTGTGCAGTCCAACTGGGACCTGAAACGACTGGCAAGTGGGATTCCCATCATCGAGGAGTTCCCCTTGGTCCCCATCCGGCTGGTGGATGATGTCAGCTACTCAGTTCTGGACTGGCAGCGCCATGCCGCCCGCCTCATGATCCGCCACTATCTCAACCTGGACACCTGCCTCTCCCAGGCTTTTGAGATGAGCAGGTGCCATTGGTGGCCATGTTCCCCTGAGGCTGCTGTGCCCTCAGTGGGACCACAGGAGCTGCTTCACCCCTTGAAGGGACAGGCACGCTCTTTGTTTTCCTTGCAGCTGTGCTTTCCCCAATGACCACTTACCTCTCTGTGCCCCAGGTACTACCACATCCCCATTGGAAACCTCCCTGATGACATCTCTACTTTTGGCTCTGACCTGTTCTTCTCACGCCACCTCCGTCATCACAACCACCTGTTGTGGCTGTCCCCCACAGCCCGCCCTGACCTGGGGGGAAAGGAGGCTGATGACAACCGCCTGGTCATGGAGTTTGATGAGAGAACCTCAGTGGAAATCAACAACCCTGGCTGCTACTCCACAGGTAAGGAGGGAAGAGGGTTGTAGCACTGAGTGGGGCAGAGCTGGATCCTGCTTTGTGAGTCCTGTAGAGGGGTGGATGTGGTCCCCAAAGAGTCTCTGTGGTGACAGTTGTTACCAGCAACTTTTGGGTGCCAATCTCAGTTTGGGCAAGGTGGATGCTAAAGGCATGTCCTGGGGCAGGGGAGGCTCACCTGTAACATGTGCAGGCATTGAAATATGGATTCTTTACCAATGAGCAATGACAGCAGCACTTGGCAGACCACCTGGAATGTGTCAACCCAAGGACAGACTAGCTCACCTGGTCATCCCTGGTGACCTTGGGACAGGTCTCTCTTAAGCAGAGGCAGCTTGAGTGTATTCAGTTCTTCTGAATGTCACTTCTGCAGCTTCCAGGAAAAATTGGTGGTCCCTAGAGGGTTGGAAGGCAAGGTCTCGCTAAGACAGTCATACCTATGAAAGCATCTCCCTACTTGGTGCAGCTGCACCTATAGAACACCTTGTACCTGTGAAAAGCACTTCTGGCAGCAGCAAGGGAGGGTGTCCCTGGTCCTTTCCCTTCCTCCCTGTTGACAATTGTGTCTGCTCTTAGTGTGTCTGGAGCTGGATATCCAGAGCCTGGCTGTGAACACCGTGTTGCAGTCCCACCACGTGAACGACATGGAAGGAGGCTCCAGCATGAGCATCAGCTTTGACGTGATTCAGCAGGCATCCCTGGAGGACATGGTGACAGGGAACCAAGCTTCTAACATTCCAGCTAGCTATGATGAGACTGCCCTCTGCTCCAACACTTTCAGGTACAGCTTGAGGAGCAGCAGGGGGTGAAGCATGTGGTCTCCATTCTGGCAAGTCCCCTCGGCAGGAGTCCCCTCAGCATCCTGCCTTATTCTCTCCTGGCTTTAGCCTTTCCCCAGCAATAAGGTTTCTGGGGTGCTCTAAGTATAAATCCAGGTCTCAAGGGCAGAGCAGGTGTCTTCTCCCACACATTAGAAGATCGTGAACTCAGAGCTGCCTGGGGCATCCACCAGCAGATGTGTAGGGATGTTGGGATGTTTCCCTTCCTGTTTCTCCTTTCTTCATGCTCCACCAGGTTATAGAGTCACATATTTAGCGTGTGGCTCACATTCGGGGGGCTGGACAAGGGAGTTTCCACTCTGAATCCTCCAGTGTATCCGAAAACATGTTCCTATTGGGAAGGCGGAAGGGGTTGCTGGTGGCTGGTGGGGTGATGCTGCTCTCTGCTGGCAGGATCCTGAAGAGCATGGTGGTGAGCTGGGTGAAGGAGATCACACAGTACCACAACGTCTATGCAGACAACCAGGTCGTTCACTTTTACCGCTGGCTCCGCTCTCCTTCCTCCCTGCTCTACGACCCAGCACTTCACCGCACACTCCACAACATGATGAAGAAGCTTTTCCTGCAGTAAGTGAGGCCTGGAGTATGCCAGGCTGATGGATGGGGAAGGGACAGGTGTGACGTTTGCGACCAGGATACTGGTGCCCACAATGATCCTCCAAAAGAGGTGGGCAGTAGAGTGGAGTGGGCCTCTAGTCCTCTTTGAGTGATCTCCCTTGAGTGTTGTTGCTGCATGTTGACTCCTGACTGATGGATCAGCACGTGCTCCATGGGTTGCATCTGCCCCTTGGGCATTGCTTTCCTGCCCACTGACTCCGGCTGTGTGCCCTGCTACAGGCTGGTGGCCGAGTTCAAGCGCCTGGGCTCCTCCGTGGTCTACGCCAACTTCAACCGCATCATCCTGTGCACCAAGAAGCGGCGCATTGAGGACGCCATCAGCTACATGGAGTACATCATCAACAGGTGGGATGCCCCTGGAGATGCGTCTCCCAGGTGGTGGGGCTGGGGCAGGGCTCAGGGCCAGGAAGGAGAATGCTGATTTTTTTTTTTTTGTCTTCTGATGGGCCTCAGAACTGAATTTATTTTTTTTTTTTGGCAAAGCTACTTGAAGGGACAAGGCTTCCCAATTTTCTTACTGTCATGCCTGGAGTAGAGATGTGTCCCTAGCTGTCCTCTATAGGCAGTATTCCAAGAATACTTGTAGGATTCAATCCAGAAGAGACCTTGAGGAGAATCTGAGATGCCCTGTAACTCATCCCTTGGCTGCTTCTCAGCATCCCGGCTGTGATACAGGCACCTCAGCACAAGAATAAGGAGCAAGGTGTCTTTGGGCATGATTTCCCCTGGGATCTCTGGGAGTGATAGGATGGGAAAGGGAACACTCCTCTCCCCTGGCCAGCAGCACCTCCCCACGATGTCCTATAGAGAAGGGATGATGCCAACACAAGGACTGACTGCAGCCTCTTCCCTCCAGCATCCACTCCAAAGAGATCTTCCATTCTCTGACCATATCATTCTCCCGCTGCTGGGAGTTTCTTCTCTGGATGGACCCAGCAAATTATGGAGGTATCAAGGGAAAAGTGGATTCTCGAATCCACTACGGAGAGGTAAGAGATGGGAAGCACCCAGTCCTCTGGGAGCAGGGTCCTGGGGTTTGAGTGGAGTAGGGAGTTGTTGGCTGGGCATGAGAAAACACTGCAGCATCGCTGGCTCCTCCAGAAGAACACCAGCAAGAGGCAAGCATTGGAAGAGGAGGACAGCGAGGAAGAGGAGGAGGTGGCAAGGGAAGAAGAGGAGGAGGAAGGGGAGCCAGATGTGGAGGAGCTCCTGGAGAACAGCTGGAACATCGCGCAGTTCCTGCCCCAGGCTGCCTCCTGCCAGAGCTACTTTTTGATGATTGTGTCAGGTGAGTGGTCATGAGGAGGAGACGAGGTCATTGTGCCCCCTCAGTGCCAGCTCCAGGCAGGAGCTGGAGCCTTGCCCATGTCTCCCCAGCCTACATCGTGGCTGTGTACCACAGCATGAAGGAGGAGCTGCGGCGTAACACTCCTGGGAGCACTCCCATCAAGAGGAGGAGCACCAGCCAGATGCCCCAGGAGGCTCTGGTGGAGCTGGGGGCCATGCCTGGTGAGTGCTGAGCCCCAGGACAGCCCTGCTGAAGGCAGAGAGCCACCCACCTCATTGCCATGTGCCACCAATCAGCTCAAACGCTCTGTGCTTCATCCCTCTAGGCATGATCACCTTCTCACAGAATTATGTGGCCAATGAGCTCACCCAGAGCTTCTTCACCATCACCCAGAAGATCCAGAAGAAGATGGCTGGTTCCTGCAATGCCACAGAGCCTTCAGACATGTTCCCTGTCCTGCCTGGCTCCTACCTGCCACTCAACAACCCAGCCCTGGAGTTCATCAAATATGTTTGCAAGGTCAGCAGGCTGAGCCAGGCCGCTTGGCTGAAAGTTTGGGGTCCAGGGCTGCAGCTTTCTGCCAGGAGGGATCTACAATCACTTTGCCATGCCCTGCCTCCATATGAGGTCACAAGGATACGAGCTGTCCTGCAGAGGACACTCTGCTGGTAGGCTCACTTGGCTCTTATCCTTGCAGGTCCTCTCCCTCGATGTCAACATAACCAACCAGGTGAACAAACTGCACCGGGACCTGCTGCGCCTCATCGAGGTGGGCGAGTTCTCGGAAGCAGCCCAGTTTCAGGACCCATGCCGCTCCTATGTGCTTCCTGAAGTCATCTGCAGAAACTGCAACTTCTGCAGGGACCTGGACCTGTGCAAGGACCCTGCCCTCTCCCAGGTGCAGCCTCTTTCCTAGGGACACCAGAGGCCCCAGTACAGCAGTCCATCACTTTACTCATTTTATCTCTGAACCCCTTTCTTTGCTTTGCAATTCTGCTTGCTTCTCATGATCATCTTCACCTAAAGCAAATTTTCTGTTCATCTTTTCTAGCTGTGTGTTATAGGTCTGAGTATCCCTGGGCTTTGACTTACATTCTGTTCCTCTTCAGAAACCAGTTCCACCGTCCCAGTGCATTGGACTCATGTTGCTCACCTCCCTCTCTTTTCCCCTAGGATGGGTCAGTGCTTCCTGGATGGGTCTGCCCCAACTGCCAGGTGCAGTATCACACCAGTGCCATTGAGATGACGCTGGTGGAAGCCCTGCAGAAGAAGCTGATGGCCTTTGTGCTGCAGGACCTGGTAAGTGCAAAAATTTCCCCCCTCTGCCCATTCCTTTGACTGTCTGAGGCCAGACACATTCAGTCTGCCCCTGGCAGAGGGGCTTGGCCTCATCTCCTGGCCCACCTGAACCTCTTGGCCTCCAGATTTGCAAGAAGTGTCATGGTGTAAAGGAGATGCACATGCCTGTGTACTGCAGCTGCGCTGGAGACTTTGCCCTCACCATCTCATCCCAGGTACTTCAACACCTGCCCAGCCCAGCCATGTGCCAGCAGCTTGGCAAGGGACAGCAAGGAGCCCTACAGTGCCCTGTGCCTCCTCTGACTCTGCTCTAACTGCATGTGCCCTGGCATCTGCTGAGCTGCCCTCTGCCCCTCCAGCCCTGCCCAGGCACTCCCTTACAGCCCCCCACTGCCTGGGGTGCTGGGCACCCTCCTTCCCTCCCTGCTTCCTTCTCGCCAGACCTTCACTGACCACATCAGCGTCTTCCAGAACATCGCCCGGCACTACGGCATGGCCTACCTGCTGGAAACCATTGAATGGCTGCTACACACCAACCCCCAGCTCCAGCAGTGAGGGCTGTGCTGCTACTCCTGCCTACTCTGTGCTCAGACATCCATGGAGAGCAGTCCTGGACCCCTTGGCCATGGAGATGCTGAGTACCGCTGTTGCAGCAAGGGAGGGGGAGCAGAGCTGTGCCTGGGACTGGGCTGTCGTGCCCCCAGCTGCCTAGTGGGGTCCTGGGAGGCTCCAGGGGCTGAAGCTGGGCTCCCCACATCTGTGCTGGCCCCCAGGTGTGGTTTTAATGTTGGGTTTCTATAAATAAATGGGTTGTAGAAGGCAGGTGTAGTTTTCAGGGGGCAGGGAAGCAGGGGCTGTGGCCCACCCCTGGGTCATGCCTGCAGCTGAGGTGGGGGGAGCTATGTTCTTGCAGGGCAGGATGGACCAGGCACCTGTCTGATCCCTCTCTGCCTGCTTGGGGACAGGAGGACTGCAGCATGGCCATGGTTCCCCTCCAGCTCCAGGGGAAGGCGCTGCAGCGCTGGACCCTAATGTGACAGTAGGTCCCTGCCAGTGAGTGTGTGTCTGGTGTATCCTGCACTCCAGTACCTGCCTTCAGCCAGGCTCTGTCTCCTACTCCTACCCTTCAGGGGGATGAAGCCCCAAGGGCTTCAGCCAGAGCTCCACCTGTGCTTCCAGAGTCTTGGCTCTTCTCTCTGGACAATGCCAAGGTGCAGTTACAGCTGACCTCTTGCAGTGGCACTGCCTTGGTGGGGCAATGCCTCCCAAACCAAGGCAGCGGAGCCCAGCAGTGCTCTCCTGCCTGCCTCAGCAAGTTCTGGAGGCATCAGGATTGGGTCCAGAGGGAGCTAAGAGGACCTTTTCCTGTTCCTGCATCCATGCAGCAGGACAAGCAGCCCCAGGTCCCCTCCATGGAGCTGTGTCAAGGCAGGTTTAGGCAGGATATTGGGAAAAGGTTCCTCCCCAAAAGGTGCTTGGGCACTGAACAGGCTCTCCAGGGCAGTGATCACAGCCCCAAGGCTGCCAGAGCTCAAGGAGTGTTTGGAAAACAATCTGAGGAACAGGGTGGAATTGTTGGGGTGTCTGTGCAGGGCCAGGAGTTGGACTGGACGATCCCTGTGGGTCCCTTCCAACTCTGGATATACCATGATTCTATGAAAATGCTGGCTGGGCCCCAAGGAGCAGCTCTAACCCCTGGAGGATCCCAAAAGATGGGAAGACCTCTGGGCTGGGCAGACATGGAGGCAAGATGGAGCAGCACCGCAGTCCTGCCAGGATGGGCTCTCTCACTCCTTGTGCAGGGGGCGAGCAGGGGGTGCTGTGCGGGACCCTCTGCTCCTCCATCCTGTTCCCATCTCCAGCTCGCACCGGAGGTGGTCCCAGGGGGGACACTGCTGTGCTCCTGCTGCGCTGATGCCTGCTCCCCCCCAAAGTCACCCTGCTCCGGCTCCTGGGAACCCCGGCAGGAGCCGAGGGAGAGCAGGAGGTGCCCGAGCGGGGGCCAGAGCAGAGCAGGATGTGGAGCCGCAGCGACCGGGGCCGGGGCCGCAGCATCGGCGGCTGCAGGAGCTGCCCTGCTGCTGCAGGACCGGACCGGGCGGAGCCGTTCGGATGGACCGGGATGGGTTTGGCTGGGCTGGGCCGGGCCGGGCTGGGCTGGGCCCAGTTCAATTCAGTCGGCCTGGGCTGGGCCGAGCTGGGCTGGATTAAGCTGTGTTAGGCCGGCCTGGGTTAGGCTGGCCTGGGTTTGACTGGGTTCAGCTGGGCTGGGCTGGGTTCAAACAGATTTTTACTTAATAAATCCCTGACATCCTGGGTAGCAGCCCAAGACTGCTCTAAGGAAGATCCCCGGAATGCTTTATCTCTTGGATTAAATTCTATCCTCCTCAATTCACCCAAGACTCCTCCCAGCCACCTCCTGGAGCTTTGGCATCTGTGATTTCAAGACCTTAAATCCCAGGTAGCAGCCCCAGACTGCTCCAGGGAAGCTGCCTGTGATGTTTTGCTCTTTGGTAGAAGCTCTCTGTTCCAGGATCCAGCCAAGACTATTCCCAAGCATCTCCCAGAGTCTTTTCACTACTGCTTATAAATCCTGACATCCTACCTAGGTAGCAGTCCCAGACTCTTGCAGGAAAACTACCTAAGATGGTTTTTCAATCTTTGAGAAAATTGTATCCTCCAGGATCCACCCAAGACTCTTCCCTGGCATCTCCTTGAGGCTTTACACAGCTGCTTTGGTCCTCTGAGAACCCAATAGCAGCCCAAGGCTCCTCCAAGGAAGCAACCTGAGATGACTGTTTTGGAATGATCTCTCTCTTGCGGGATCCAGCTGAGATTCCTCTCCCCTCTCTCCTGGAGTCTTTTGCCTTCTTACAGCGCCCTGTGGTCATGGGTAGCAGCCCCAGGCTCCTCCAAAGGAGGCCTCCAAGAGAACTTTACTCCTTTGGAGGACTCTGTATCCTCCAGGAACCACTCAACTCTCCTTGCAGGCATCTCACAGAATCTTACGTCTGCACCTGAGATCCCAGGCAGAAGCCCCAGATTTTTCCAAGGAAACTACCTGAGATTATTTTTCTCTTTTCAAGTGAGTCCACTGGGATGCACTTGAGACTCCTCCCAGGCATCTCCTGGAGTCTTTTAGCTTTATTAAATCAAGGCTATAAATGCAACTGGCCCCAATCCTGAGCCCTGGGGAACCCCACTAATGACCAGCCCCAGCTGGATTTAACCCCATTCCCCACCACTCTCTGGGTCTTGCCACCAGCCAGTTCTTACCAACACCTGTCTACACCATGGGAATCAGTTTGTCCAGGAGAATGCTCTGGGAAATGGTACCAAAGACTTCACTAAAGTTGGGGTAGACACACCCATAGCTTTTCCCTCATCCACTGAGTGGATCACTTTGTCATAGAAGGAGATCACTTTGGTCAGCCAGGACCTGCCTTTCCTAAGCTTATCCTGGCTCAGCCTGATCCCCTGGTTGTCCTGTATATGCCCTGTGATGGCACTCAGGATGATCTGCTTCCTGGCCTTCCCAGGCACTGAGGTCAAGCTGACGGGCTTGTAGGTCCCCAGATCCGCCTTCTGACCCTTCTTGTAGAAGGACACCACATTTGCCAACCACTTGGTGAGCCAGGACTGCTGAGAGATGATAAATAAAAAAGAAGGCCACTTGCTTAAAGGACAAGATGCTTTCTTGAAGTTAAAAGAATGCTTATGTCAGTTAAAATAAAAAAATTTTTTTCTTCAGATTTGATTAAATTATTTTCTTTATCACCTAAAATTATTTTCCTCAATGGATGCACAGTATTGCCCATAATTCTGTAATGGCATTTCCAGACTGAGAAATCCAAATGTCTCTCTGTGCATGCTGTGGCTTCAGATAGCTCCCTCTTCCTCCTCTGCTGCCCTCACGATGATACTATCACATGGCCACTGCCCAGCAGTTTCTCTGGTAATGATTCGTCAGTCGCTTTTCTCTTTCTGAGGTCTGTCTTACCTTAGGTTTGTCTGTCTAATTCTTGGCCAGATTTCCTATGCTGATTCTTATCTGTAATTCAGTCATCTGTCTGTCCATCCTTCCTGTCTGTCTGTGTCTCTTGATTGTATGTCCACCTGTGACAGGCTGATTTACAGGTACAGCTTACAGTTGCATGACAGCATTGAACTTTGGGTTGTTTTTTTTTATGCATGGCATGGCTTTTGGTATCACAGATGATGGTTTCTCCTGATCCTGTGTCATCATTTAGGAATGGTATTCTCCAATTTAGTAGTCCCGTTAAAACCACATGCCACGTTCTCTCCTGTAGGAAAATATTAATATAATAAATAAACTCGGGACGGACCCAGACACCAGCTTGGCTAGTAGCTGGATCGAGTTTACTCAAATAAAAACGACTTACATATGCATTTTGAATAGTGACACGGCACAACATGTGACCTTCTTAACCTATCACAATGAGGTGCTCCACTGCGCATGTGCGATGGAGTACCCGGGGACCACAACTCCCAGAATGCCTTTCGGCGCCCTCCCCGTGACGTGACCCTGCATCTCCCCGCTACACCTGGAGGCACAAAAGGCAAAGATCGTGAGTTGAGGTAAGAACAATTTACTGGAAACAGCCATGAGATAAGAAAATAAACAATAACAGCAACAATATTAATAACAAAAGGTATAAGAAAAGAAATTATTCACATGGAAAAATTCTCCAATATTAGACAATGCCAGACAGGTCCCTTGGCCACATTTTTTCAACCAGAAGGAAAACGTCTTCTCCTCAGAAGAGTTCCCTTACCCCTGCTCCCAGCAATGACATCAGGTGGTATAGAATAACCTCCAGGTCCTGACCATGCCCCCTCCCAGCTTTGCAAAAATTAGCCCTTTCTTGGCAAGAATCAGGACACCCTGCCTGTGGGTGAGCTTACAGGAAAGGCACTGGACAGACCTGAAGCCCTCACAGGATGTTTACCAGGTGCTCTGGCAGGGGTCAGTGACAAGGAAGATCTCACCAGGTACAGCTTAGTTCTTGGTGCCTGAGCAGGAAAATAATGAGCTCCAGGCTGCCCAGTACTTGGCCTCAGGGACTGTGGTACTGCCTCATGTGTCAGCTTTCCCAGTAGAGGCAGGCATGGATCACGCTTGTTTGAAGCAGACCAATTTAACTTAAGCTTCTTGCCTTAAACCCATGATTCCTGGAGCCCTTCCCAGAGGACAGCCTCTCCTACCAGCCAGGCTCTGGCTGTGTGGAGAATTTCAGATGACAACGAGCTCATCATGGTTCCTGCACTCTTGCAACCCTCTTGTGAGTGTCACACACCGTGAAGGGTGAGGTGTGGTAAGGATGGTTTAATAGGGTTTGCAGAGGGCTAATGGTGATGAAGCAGTTTCAGGACACTGAGGTGTCTCCATGGGCTGGTTAGAACATAAAACCAGAGACTCAAACTTCAGCATGATGAGGAATGGAAGCAGACAGGGACAGACCGGGTGCCTCAGGTGCCATTCCCAAACTTGAAGGGCGACTCTTTCTGCCATCCCAAGCTGGAGGGTCCCTCTGGTCAGCATGAATGTGATGGGTCTGGCACCAGTGGATGCCACATGGAAGCAGCTCTCCCTCCTCTGGAAGCATCTGTGGCAGAAGCTGCTTGGACCTGTGAACATGTCAGGCCTCTTCACACATTGCACCTCGACAGCCTTAGGATGGTGTTCCTGGGAAATGCTTCTCCACCTGTGGCACATGCAGACTTTTAGAAATGCACCTCTGTAGGACTTACAGACCATGACAACCTCAACCCTCAGAGGGTTCCCACACATTACTCCCAGGAACAAGTGATGCCTCTCAGTCCCAATGGACTTCCCTTACAGGTCCCCAGAAGTCTGACCCAAAGAGAAGATTCACATCTCCTTTGTGTGGAAGCCCATCCATACCCAGAGCTGTTCCCCACTCACTAGACCCTGCAGCTGGAGTGATGCTTCTCAACTGGAAATCCCTCACACCTGTCCCTTTTATCCCTGAACCTTTCCTAACCAGAGACTTTTCCAGGCTGCAAATATCTTTTCTCCAGCTTCTGTCTCCCCTGTAAGGTTTCCAGAATTGTATCAGTGCTTTCAAGCCATGGAAACCACTATGTTGCTGTAAGGTCAATCAGCATCCGGTCTTGATGGCTAAATACAGGTGAGATAAGCTCCATCCTCAGCCTGTCGCATGCCTGAGGTCCATGTGTTTAACAGCCCTTCACATCAGCAAGATGTTTCCACAGTGAAATCTACCCAAAATCATGACAAACAGATCATTTTAAGCTTCTGTAACTATGAAGAAATAGAGTTGAACAAATGAGCCAAAACCTCTTGAATGGCAGGGTGGTGCTTTTTTGTTTGTGTTGCTTGCTTCTTTTAGGGTTGAAGGAATGGTCATGTACAGTTGTGGAAGCATCGGGAGAAACAAAGAGCAGGAGAACAGCTCTGCAAGCAGCACATGCTGATGGGACCCAGATTAGCAGCCCAGCAAAAGATCCCTGCATGTCATATGCAGCTTCTTAGGACACCCAGTAAGGGAACAGGCAACCTAAAAGGAAGGATAGAGTGAGGGAAAAATAAAGTCTGGTCTCATACTAGAAGAAATCCTCAGGCCATTATGTGTTGAGGCTGGGAAAGGAAGAACAGGGCAGGAATATGACACCCAGACAAGAAGGCAAAGAGTAGCAAGGCTGGTCAGTCTGAGAGATGGGAGAGGGCATAAAGACAAACGGAGATAAGGAGCTCTGTGAGGGGTAGCTCAACCTGAGAGGTGAGACCCAAAACCAGCACCTGAGTGCCAGACAAGGAAGAGCCCAGGAAGTGTGGGAGTGATGGAACACCTGACATTCCTCACCTTGAATGTTCTCACAGGGGATGTGGTAGCCTCACAGACACGGTGAATGCTGGCACTGCAGGGTCTGGCTTTTGGGCAGGTTCCTGGGAGACAGCTGCCCTGGGACTAGAGAGCAAGGCAGAAATAATGTGGATGAGGGAAACCGTTTCCTTCAGTTTAGTTTTGGAGCAAAGCTACCTTCCCTTCTAAAAGGCCTGCCATTAAACTCTGCCATCTTTTTGCAATTTTGCAACGTTATTCTCTAAATCTAAGAGATATGTAATGACTTCAATTCCCAGTCCCCAGGAGAGATGGGAACTCCTGAAAATTAGTGTAACACTTTTCACATTCTTGGAGACCCCCCGGACAAACACAGATGCTATTCGGATGAAAAAATAGCACACTGGAACTAGAGGAGTGAGGTGCGAAACTTCATGATCCCCATGAGCAGCATAAGCACAACCACTGATTTCAGGAGAAGAGTGTAATTCTGTGCAGACAGTATCCCCAGGGGGTTGGGCAAAGAAATTAAATAACATCACCTCATCCACTTGTGCACTTGGCCTGAGTGCACAGCACAGTCCTAGTCCTTCCAGTCAATAGATTAAAAATAGGCCAAAAATTACATTCTAAAAGGAGGGGAGGGAAGGGGAGAAGAGGGAAGGGGAGGGGAGGGAAGGGGAGGAGGGGTTGGTGTGCACAGGCATTAAGAGCAACTGTACAGACTGATGGTTGATGTGCAAGATTTTGCAGCCATGGAAAGAATCATCTTTCTTTAGCGAAGCTTTTACAAGCTGCACTGAAAATTGAATGAACCAAACATATTAATTTTTTCTGATTTCTGGGTTTTTTCCTGTCTTCTCCCTTGGAGCATATCTTCAAAACCTTAAATGAAATCCATTTTGAATTTAAACTAGCCTATAGAAATGCTGGGGGAGAACTTTAGTTGTTAAATACGAAGGTTTGCATTTCTTCACCCTGTTCTGTGAGAGAGCAGATGTTGAACTTGCTCTGGTTCTGTGCAGCATCAAGAACTGATCCATCTCCATCACAAGTTCCTCCATCTGAGACAGTCTGGGATGTTTCCTCATAGTTGGTGAGCAGAGATCCAAGCTGAGATGTGACTCATTAGCCAGCAGCAGGAAAGAATGTGGTGGTGAATCAGCTGCAGCCTGGAAGTGCCCGTTTCTCTCCCTGAACTGTGACCAGTTTCGATGAAGGAGACATAACTGTTGTATATCATATCAAAGTGTCAGAACCATAATAGGCTGCAGCAGGAATCAGCCTCTGTGACATTCACACTCTGAGTGTAAGGCTGCAGCAGGAATCAGCCTCTGTGACATTCACACTCTGAGTGTAAGCTGGAAACTTTATTCCCCTTGTGACCAAGGGAGAGTGACTCAGGCTTCCCCACAGTTGCCTCTGCTGTACACACATTGCCGTTCACAGGTTTCCTGCTTCAGGCTGTATATGCAACTGAAGTCACATCAAGGTGAAGGAGTTTATCCTGCTTGGGTTCCCTGGCTCTCAACACCTGCAAGTATCCCTGTTTATCTTCTTCCTTTTTGTGTATGTACTGATGGTCATGGGCAATATCTGCATTATCGTGCTCGTGAGGAATCACCATCAACTCCACTGCCCTATGTATTATTTTCTCTGCAATTTTGCCTTCCTGGAGATCTTTGGGACACCACTGTCTGTGTCCCAAAGACACTGACCAATCTCATGTCACAAAAGCCGGTCCATTTCCTTCACAGATTGCCTCCTTCAGATGTACTTTTCTTTTGGTTGCCCAACATATTTCTTCCTTGCAGTCATGGCATATGATCATCACTACTTGGCTGTGTGTTACTCCCTGAGCTACAGCACCATCATGACCAGCACTCTCTCCAGGGGACTGGTGGTGGGCTCTTGGGTAGGTGGTTTCCTGGTCATTTCAGTGCCCACATCTTTGATTTCCAGGTTGTCTTTCTGTGGCTCTAATATCAACGACTTCTTCTGTGACATCTCTCCCTGAATTGCTCTTTCCTGCACAGACATCACACTTGTTGAGCTGGTGTGCTTTGTCATGTTTGCCATCATCATCCTTGGCTCCTGCGTCATTAACCTAATCTCCTATATTTCTGTCTCCACTGTAACTAAAGATCCCATCAGCCCAAGGCCAGTGAAGATCCTTCTCCAATTGTTCTTCCCATCTCATGGTAGTAATTATTTGGTACTGCTCCACCATCTTCCTCCATGTCAAACCATCCATCCATCAAAGCTTCACTGACACTGACCAAGACAGACACCATCATAACACAGCTGTAACACTGCTGCTTTACACATTAAGAAACACAGAGGTGAGGAACATATTGACAAAGGCTTTCTGTAGGTAGACAAAAAGCTGTGTCCAAGGGTCTTATCTTTGTTTGTCATCCCCAGCCTAGCAGAAAAGAAGAGCTTCAGAGACATCTCAGATCCCAAGGAAAGACTTCTGTTAGAAAGAGATGGAATTGTTCCCAGATCTCAGCTAAGGTAATTAGCATTAAAATAAATATTCATCACACAACCTTCACAAATTTCATTTGCATCAACAAAAAGATTTTCACACATCAAAGTGAAAATATCCTCCCAACTCTCTAGAATGGAAGAATTTCACCACCACCACCACCCCCCGCCACTGCAGTCACAGCAACTGGCAATGTTGGTCTTTAGGACATGCCTTTGTTACACTTTCAGAACACAACAAATGTGTGCCAGCAGCACAACCTCAAGGTATCTTTGAAAATAAACAAGTTTTCTTTCCAGAAGCTATTTGTGCTGCCAGATTGGCAGTGAGCCCTTGTCACTGCTGGAGGTTCAGAGGTTGACAGCAGGCTCTTTCCGCCTTCCCAAGTGGGCCAGATCTGCTGTTTCCTTTGCATCTGTCTCAGGCTGCAAATACAATTGTCTCTTCAGACGGGGATTCAAAATTCTGGAAGAAGGTACCACACCTTAGCCTTGCCTATCCTCCTCTTGGAAAACACAGGCTGCAGTTAGTGGAAGGAAGAACAAAAGTGGAGAAATAAAATAATAATTTAATAAAAAAAAAGAAAAATGGTAGCAATTGTAAATTTCTCTCCTTTGATCATTCTCACCACTAGAAACTTTTGGGTTTTTTCAGCAAAAATCTCGTTTCCTTCTTCTTTCTCTTCTCCATCTTTTTGTTACCTGCTGATTTGTATTTTTACCCCATGGCCCCACTAGCAATGTCCTGAGAGGGAAATGATTGAGAGGTTTCTTTTCCCTGATAGATTACTGCAGCAAGAGCTTCTTTGTCTTTGGAGAAGGGCCTTCTGGCACTGGGGTGCCAGGTGGCGAAGGGATGTCCAGCTCAGTCCAGGACTGGTCCATGCTCCCAAAGCTGTTTCAGACAGGTCTTTGGACAATGTCCCCAAACCAGCTGCTGCTGCTTGTCTCTCACAGCTCTAGACAGTGTCTTCAGAGGAGCAACGTGGCACCTCCACCAGCAAAGCTGAAGGAGTCCCAAGCCTCTGGCCTTCACAGCACACATCTGGGACACAACAGGAAGCTGAGGATGTTTTTTGGGTATACTTGCCTCTCCTGACAGCTGTGCTAATTTGTTTCGTGGACATCGCTTTGTTCTTTACACCTGAGGTTGCCACTTTAAGAGTCCTGCTTGTGTCTCAAAGGCAGGGCAAGACAGGAAAGGTAACACCAGTTCTCTGAGCGAGGGACAGGTGGCCCAATTCCATGGCCCAGACTGCAGGTTCAGCACATGGTGTAGTGGATTTAGAGTGAAGAGACACTTTGACTCCCAGGCAAACAGTCACATCCAGTGCTGGTGGGTCCTCCAGCACAGCTTCCTTGGCAGGGCCAGAGTCGGGGGTGGCTACAGGTGAGCCTGGGCTCTGCTGGGGGGCTGGTCATGATGCGGGGCTGCCAGGCAGGACGGTGCTGCCCAGCAATGGCGTGGCAGCCCTGCACGCCCATGTTCTTTCAGTGGGCATAGCACTGCTGTTGGTTTGGCGGAGACCTCCTGGCGGGCATGTTCATGCTTTGAGCTGGTCAGCTGGAGTACAACCGACTCCTGGCTGTATGTACCAGGACAAGGACAGGCTCTGACTCCCTGGGACAGGGAATAGCCTCTACAGTGCCTGTGAGGAAAGCTGTCCTGTAGGGATGCCGGGAGTCTCCTGGCCCAGCCAGAGCTTCCTCCATGAGGATGCCAGTGGAAGGAACCCCCAGCACCCCTGAGGAGGTGATGGGACAGCATGCTGGGATCTCTCTGATTGGTTACCCCATGTCAGAGCCCCTGGTGATGCTCACTCAGCAGCACAGAGCAGCAGCACTCACACTGCCAGACCCTGGGCATGTCCCTCCTGAGAGCACTGGCCCCAGCTGCAGGTGAGGAGACATGTCGGGATGGGGCAGGATGGGGCATGGCACAGAGGACCCAGGGGGTCTCAGGTTTGCCATCCTTTCCCTTGAGGGGCAGCATGTGCTGATGGCAGGTGCTGGAGGTGGCTGGGACTGTGCTGCTGAGGTGGCATGGCAGGTGTGAAGGAGGATCCAGGAGACATCAGACCTGCCACAAGGGAGTTCAGGGATCAATTCTCAGCTGCTACAGCACCTCCTTCTTTTCACTTTCTGCCCCATGGAGCTCCCTACTTGCAGCCTCTTCTCTGCGCCAGATGGGGCTACCTCCTCCTGCTTCACTGGCATCCCACAGCCACGTGCTACTCTGCAGCTGCTGCTGCTGCTCCCTTTTGGTGTCTGGAGCGCTTTGGGTTTCAGTGCGAGCCCAGAGATTCAGAGGAGCTGGCCCTTAACTTATGGCGGGTCTTACCACTGCATTCAAAGAGGTCTGGGTTCTGCCTGGGCCTCTCAGATCAACATTAACCTGCTGCCTAATAACAGTCCCTTGACAGTGGCCCTGACAGCTCATCCCTTCCTCTCCCAAACTGCAATTGAGCGAGGGACAGGTGACCCAACTCCATGGCCCAGACTGCAGGTTCAGCACGTGGTGCAGTGGATTTAGAGTGAAATCTAAATTTAGAGTCAATCTAAGTGAAAGAGTCAAATTTGCCTGTTCTTGGTTTAGGCACACTGATTCCTGGAGGGTTGCAGAAATGCAACAGCATCAGTGTTAGTCTCCTCTGGGGTTTTCAGAGGTAACTCCCTTTCCGAGAGCTATCCTGAGCATTCCTGCAGCCAAGTGTTACTCTGGAAGCAGACACAACTGAAAAAACTTCTACGATCAGTAACCTGGCTGAGCAGTAATTAAAAAAGCACCACTTTTTATCCCACTGAGGTCTAATAGTGATGTTTGTAGGAAAGGCAATGTCCCAGTCGGTTCTCTTGGGCCAACCACAAAAGTTTTGGTGCAAAAGGAGAGGCTTCTGATTAACTAAATGAAAACCTAAACACACAACGAGAGCAAACACTACTCTGCCTCCATGGGGCAGGACAGTCAGAATGTCCTTCTGTTCTGTAAAGAACAACCTTCTCACTGAAATGAGGAGCTCCTTGATTTCTCACCGGTTTCTGACAGCAGTCCAGCCTGAACAGCTCCCCTCAGAAAAGTGCTCACACCACTTTGGTGCTCCCAGGGAGCATCTGAACCCCACCAGCCTCTCAGAAAAGGCCTGTAGGTCCCAAACAACACCTTCAAAAGAAAAAAAAAAAAGTTGTGCATGTTGAGCTACAGGGAATGAGAAGTTCTTAAGCTTCTAGAATAACAATTTGCATTTTATTATCCAAAACCATAGCAGAGACGGGAGGGAAAGTGAATGTAGAGGCTCCAGACAAATACATAAATAACGTTGCTGGCACACAGAAGCAAATCAAGTTCATGGCACCAGAATGGCTGGGGCTGGGAGTAAGGGATGCATGAGGGGAGGGGGGAGCTGGGTTTTTTTGGTCCAGAGTATCAAAAGGCTGCGGGGATCCCAATTGCTTCCTTCAGCAGCACCCACCTAATGGAAGGGTGCCAAGGGGACAACACTGGGTCCTTAGGAGGTACATGATGATAGGACAAGAGTCCATGGGCACATGATTGAACATAAGGAGTTCCAACAAGGTTTGTGAGGGAGAAAAACTACAATGAGATGGTCTAGGTGCTGTAACAGGCCCCAGAGGGACTGTGGGATCTCCATCCCTGGAAATACTGGAAGCTCAACTACAGGAGGACCTGAGCAACATCTCCTGATGGAACCTGCTTGGAGCAGGAGGCTGGTCTGAAGACGTCTGAAGGTCACTTCCCACCTACATCATTCTGTGGTACACTGAGCAACAGTGATAACACAAAGTTAGCAAGAAAACCTGCAATACGTTTCAATGAAAATGAGTGGGAGAACACAGCACTGCCTGTGGCTGATACCTGTTGAGAGGAACATCACCACACCATGATGGAGGATCAGAAAGGGAGAAGAAAAGAGGGTCAGTGTGCTGGAAAGTAATTGGTGACAAACCCAGGCCCCCAGCCCCAGGACATTCACCTCTTCTACTCCAGCCTCCAGCTTTCTCATTGTACTCCAGGTCTTTGTGTGGGAGAAGAGGTTTGGTTAGGTCTGTTTGGAAGATAACTTCTGGGCACCTACTCAATCCACAGAGCAGATGCCTTCTCTCCACCTCTGCCTGAGCAGTTCTCGGCAATGTGCAGACATGTGCCAGCACTCCCGAAGGCGCTCCTTTCCTCTACAGTCTGTCCTGCTTTTCCAGTTAGTAGGCTTGGGGGAGGACATGCTGGGGGACAAGGCACTTGGTGAAGAGGGTTGATGCTTTGAAGTTTCCCTTTAAGGGAAGCAATAAGTAATCAAGGTCCAATGTGGGTAAAGGTTCCTTTTTCTCTGATTGAGTTGCAGCAATGGAAGACTTTAGTTGGAGAATACAGGGATAACCCAGATAGAGTGACTAGTTTTGTGGAAAGAGCAATAAGAACACAAAACCCAGATTGGTATGATTTAGAGGCAATTATGGACACTTTACAAGATCCCACAGAGAAAGACATGGTCAAACAAGCTGCTTGCTCAGCAATAGAGATATCAATAACATCTGGGCAAATTCAGGGAGAACTCAAAGATGTATTCCTCTTAGAGAATCCTAAATGGGACCCCAACTTAACAGAGAAAAGGGAAGCATTGAAACAGTATCAGGATTGGGTAATTTATGGTTTCATGCATGGGATTCCGGAAGCACTTAATTGGTCAAAAATGTATGAGGTAAAACAAGATAAGACCAAATCCCCAACAGATTTTCTGAATAGGCTAAAAGAGACCATATGGAAATACACAGATATATATACATGTGACCTCAGACCTGGGGAAAAAGCATTTGGCATACGTATTCATAGGCCAGTCTGCAGATGACATAAGGAGAAAACTGCAGAAAGTGGGTGACAAAAAGGATATGTGTGAATTACTGGATATAGCTTGGACGATTTATCGAAATAGGGATCAAAAAGGTGAAGAAAGGTGTTAGAGCCGGATCAAAGATGCCATAAACCTAAAGCACACCACGAGAATGATAGATACTATAGTCAGCATGATAAAGCTAACGATTATTGTTCTTTTTGTAAAAAGAAGGGACACTGGAGAAGAGACTGCCTGGAACTGAAGAGAAGCAGATTTTCAGCTCCCTCTCCAGTCTCCCAGCTGGCTCTAGGCCAGAATTTATGAGGGGGAACAGAGGATTCTACCCCAGCAGAACCTCTGGCTGTAGCTAAGCTGGGGGGGGAGGATGTGGAATTCTTGGTTGATACAGGTGCAGCCTATTCCGTATTGAACACCTTGGAAGGAAAATTGAGTCATGACACTGTAACTGTGGTTGGAGCCACAGGGGTGAGTGAAACCAGGCCTTTCTTTAAACCTTTGAGGTTCAAATTAGGTAAACACTGGGTAACTCATCAATTTCTTTATATGCCAAACTCCCCTATGCCCCTATTGGGTAGAGATTTATTGGAAAAATTAGAAGCTGAAATTAAATTCTGTAAGGGGGGAGGAATAAAAGTCATAATCCCAGATACTATATCGAAGCAGCTATCTTCTGCATACAGGAAAGCCACGGAGAGATCCCCACAGAAGTTGAAAACGCTATCATCCCTATAGTATGGGTTGGAGATTATCCTGGGAGGGCCAAACACGCAGAACCCATAAAAGCATCATGCTCAAGCCAGGAGTAACACTGGTAAGACAAAAACAATATCCCTTGAAACTAGAAAGTCAGCAAGGTATAGCACCCATAATTGAGAATTTTCTCAAATTTGGCCCATTGGTAGAATGTGAGTCCAAATACAACACCCCCATTCTTCCAGCAATGAAAGCTGATGGTAGAAGCTATCAGTTGCTCCAAGACCTCAGGGCAATCAATAAAATAACAGAGGATATATACCCTGTAGTGGCAAATCCCNTCATGCTCAAGCCAGGAGTAACACTGGTAAGACAAAAACAATATCCCTTGAAACTAGAAAGTCAGCAAGGTATAGCACCCATAATTGAGAATTTTCTCAAATTTGGCCCATTGGTAGAATGTGAGTCCAAATACAACACCCCCATTCTTCCAGCAATGAAAGCTGATGGTAGAAGCTATCAGTTGCTCCAAGACCTCAGGGCAATCAATAAAATAACAGAGGATATATACCCTGTAGTGGCAAATCCCTATAACCTATTGTCTACATTGACAGATGATTTAGGATGGTTTACTGTGCCAGATGCCTTCTTCTGCATTCCTGTGCACAAGGACAGTCAAGAGCTTTTTGCTTTTGAGTGGGAAAATCCGGAAACAGGGAGAAGAACTCAACTAACTTGGGCAGTCCTGCCTCAGGGTTTCGAAAATAGTCCAACTGGATTTGGTAACCAGCTGACAAAAGATCTGGAGGAGTGGAGGAAGCAGCAGCAGCCAGAAGGAGTTATCCTGCAGTATGTGGACGACATACTAATTGCTGCCAAGAGCCAGGACCAGTGCATCGAGCTCACTGTAAGTCTTTTAAACTTTTTGGGACTGAGTGGGTACAGAATCTCGAAAGAGAAAGCACAGATTGCAAAGGAGATAGTCATTTACCTGGGGCTGGAAATCTGTCATGGATATCGACAGCTCAGCACAGATTGAAAAGAAAAAACATCTGTTGTCTCCCAGAGCCCCACACCATGAGAGAAATGCAGGCTTTCCTGGGGATAGTGGGATGGTGTCGCCTGTGGATAGCTGGCTATGGGTTGTTAGTCAAACCTCTATATGAAGCACTGAAAGTGGCCAAGGAAGGAGTTGTGGCATGGACAGGTGAGACCAGAGCTGCATTTAGGCAGCTGAAACAGTCTTTGATGTCAGCCCCAGCACTAGGGCTACAAGACCTGACGAAGCCTTTTGAACTGTTCACATATGAGCAACTAAATGTTGTTCTGGAGGTACTATCACAGACCCTAGGAAACCAGTGAAGGGCTGTGGCCTACTTCTCCAAACAGCTAGACAGTGTCAGCCAAGGATGGCCAGGGTGTTTGAGGGCTGTGGCAGTGACAGTTATCCTGATGCCCAGAAACTCACCCTTGGACAGTACATTGTCATGTCTGTACCCCTTGCAGTTCAAGCTGTGCTTGAGCAGAAGGGAGGCCACTGGCTGTCCCCCAGCAGAATGCTCAAATACCAAGTTGTGTTGTTGGAACAGGATGATGTTACCCTGAAAACAACATCTATTGTAAATCCTGCTATGTTTCTGTCCTCAGCCTTGACTGACAGTATGCCTGAGCAGGACTGTTTGCAGACCATCGAGGAGACCTATTACAGCAGACCAGACATGAAGGACGTGCCTCTGGAAAACCCAGACTGGGAGCTATACATGGATGGAAGAAGCTTCATGCGGGATGGAAAACGGATGACAGGGTACGGTTGTGACAACCAAAGACGAGGTAATCGAGGCAAAAGCCTTGCCAGTCGATGTGTCATCCCAAAGGGCAGAACTGATCGCATTGACAAGAACTCTGGAACTAAGTGAAGGAAAAAAAGTAAATATATGGACAGATTCAAAATATGCATTCAGTGTTGTACATGCCCACGGAACCATCTGGAAAGAGAGAGGGCTGCTCACTGCCCAAGGCAGTGGGATCAAAGGTGCAGATCAAATCCATGCACTCCTACAAAGGATTTGGAAATCAGAAGAAGTATCTATCATGCATTGCCGAGCTCATCGAAAAGGGAAAACAGTTCCCGAATTGGGAAATCATTTTGCTGACCAGACGGTCAAAAGGGCTGCAGAAAAAGGCATTCTAGCTGTGATACCACAAAAAGAAATTGATCTGACAGAGTACACCCCAAAATATAATGAAAAAGATCACCAATTAATTAAGTCCCTTAAAGCTGAAATCAAAGATAGTGGATGGACTGTTACACCTATAGGACGGGTTGTGGTCACACCCCCACTCC